>ML784588.1:269904-285489 GCA_009831015.1 Picea engelmannii | reverse complement strand
GAACAAACTTTGCCTTCTGGAAAGTTAGAATGAGAACCTACATAATGGCTTTAGGTGCAGATGTTTGGGATGTGGTAGATATTGGTTATGTAAAGCCAGTTGTACTAGCTAATAAGGATGACAAACTAGAATTTAGCTTCAACGCTAAGGCTATGAATGTTATCTTGAGTGGGCTTGCAGAAGCAGAATTCGTAAAATTTATGCATCTAGGAACTACCAAAGAAATGTGGGACAAACTCATTAACAGTTATGAAGGTAATGAGAAGGTAAAGGATGTCAATCTTCAAACCTACAGAATGCAGTTTGAACAGCTGAAGATGAAAGAAGATGAAAATGTTGGAAAATTCTTTCTCAGAGTAGAAGAAATGGTAAATGCAATGAAAGCACTTGGTGAAACAATTGAGGAACCTTCCTTAGTTCAAAAAATCTTGAGATCTCTCCCAGATAGGTTCAATCCGAAGGTCTCTTCTATAGAAGAACTAAATGATCTAAAAACCTTGGAGTTTGATCAACTTCTAGGAACATTGACTGCATATGAAATGAGAATAGTTAAATATAAACCCACCTCCAGAGAAGCATCATTTAAGGCAGACAAGAATGAGGATTTTGAGCCCGATGAAATTGAAGAAAAATTTGTGAAGAGACTGAAGAAGGGATCAGGCAAATACAAAGGTAAACTGCCTTTCAAATGTTTCAACTGTGGTAGGATAGGTCATTTTGCAAATAAATGTCCCCACAAAGGAAAGGATCAGACATGTGATGATGAGGAGAAGTACAAACACATAAATTTCTTTAAAGAGAATAACTTTAATAAGAAAAGTCTTTGCGTAAACAATGATGATGATCCTTCATATGATGAAGACAATGATTCATCTATTGAAGATAAACTAAATGACTTCATAGTTATGGCCAAAGAGGATTATGATAATAACAGCATAGGGAGTGATGTTAATGAAGAAGAAGCTATGGTTGACATGGAAGGAGAACTGATCAGTGCACTGGAAGAGATTGATAGACTAAGAATCAAGAACAAAAAGCAAAGACAATTGCTGATACAGTTTGAGAAACACAATAAAGAACCTAGTGAAGACCTTGTCCTACTAAAAATATAATTAGAAGAGGCAAAGAAAATCGAAGACATTCTGAAACGACAGTTATCAGAAAAGAAGGCAAGATATGAAGCATTAGAACAAGAAGTCGTGAAAACTAGGAAAGAGATGGAGAAGTTTCAAGCCTTGTATAATCAGAATCTGTCAAGTATCAAAGCCTCAAAAGGATTTCCCACCATTCTGAATCAGCAAAGGAATCCAAATCTAAAAACTGGTTTGGGTTATGAAGAGGGATCAAGTAGTGGCAAGCCAAGAGATGAAGAACCCATCATGTTTGTCAAATGTCCAACCAATGACAACAAAAAACCTACAGAAACAAAGCAAGACAATCAGTCGCTCAAGACAAGTAAGGAAAAAGGTGTCAGGACTGAATCTGTAGAACAAAGAAATAGTGCACCCCCTGCTGAAAGACGTTATCAACATGGAAGAAATCGATTTTCTCAAAGAAGACAACCATTTTCCAGGGACAAAGAATTTTTCTATGGTTATTGTTTCTACTGTTCTAACTTTGGTCACAAAGCTGTAAATTGTTCCTTAAGACTTAGACATAATCAATTAATATTTCAAAGGAATAAATACTTCCCACAACAAAGAATGATACAGCCAAGTAACAATCCTTCACAGAATGCAAATTGTCAAATTAAGTCCAGGGACATGCAACTAAGGAGGCCAAGAAATAATCAACATTCAATGAGTAGACAACACTACAATAATAAGTTTGACCTATTGAATAATGAGGTTGAATGCTACACCTGTCATAACTTTGGACATAAATCTATTGACTATCAGTTAAAGAACTATGAACCAGATTTGAAATCCCCTGCTGAAAATGTCAAATTTTGGAAGAAGAAGGAAAGTGACAAGTGTGGATTAGTATTGTCCGCTCAAAGAAAAATGAACCCTTGGTATATAGACAGTGGATGCTCCAAACACATGACGGGAGACAAAGGCAATTTTCTATCTCTAAGTGAAAGCAAATCAGGAAACGTAACCTTTGGAAATGATGCTCTAGGGAAAATAAAGGGCAAAGGGATGGTGAGCTTAAGTAATGGAAAAGGAAAAGCCCAAGATGTTCTACTTGTAGATGGGCTAAAACATAATCTACTCAGTGTAAGCCAAATGTGTTATAGAGGATGTGAAGTGGTATTCACGTCCAAGGACTGCAAGATAAAATCTGTAACCTCAGGACAAGTGGTGGCCAAAGGCATAAGGACAGAAAATAATTTATATGTGTTGAAAGAAAATAGAGAAGAATGTCATCTAAGCATACATGACGAAAGTTGGTTATGGCATAGGAGACTTGGACATCTAAACTTTGACCACTTAATCAAACTCAAAAAACTCGAGGCAGTAAAAGATCTTCCAAGAATATCAAAGCCCCAAGATTCAATGTGTAAACCCTGTCAAGTAGGCAAGCAAAAAAGGACACATTTTAAGTCCAAGAGTTTTACTTCAACAGAGAAACCACTCCAACTAGTTCATATGGATTTATGTGGACCATCAAGACAGGAAGGCACAGGGAAAGAAAACTACTTCATGTTGATTATAGATGATTACTCCATACTTACTTGGGTTGCCTTTCTCAAGGAAAAGGCTGAAGCATTTGAGAAGTTTAAAATATTTAAGGATTTAACTGAGACTCAAAGAGGGAAGAGGTTAAAGGCAGTAATATCAAACCAAGGAGGAAGGTTTATGTCAAGAGACTTCAAGGAATTCTGTGATGAGCATGGGATGAAGAGAGAATACACAATCCCAAGAACTCCACAACAAAATGGAGTAGTTGAGAGGCAAAACAGAACAGTGCAGGAAATGGCCAGGTCAATGATGAATGAGAAGAACATTGGTCAAACCTACTGGGTAGAAGCAATACACACAACAATCCATGTTCTTAACAAAGCCCACCTCATACCACAAAGTGACAAAACACCTTATGAATTGTGGTTTGGGAGACCTGCTTCAATTAAACACTTCAAAGTCTTTGGGAGTAAATGCTACATAAAGAATAATGATGAGAACCTCGGAAAATATGATGACAGGGCTAATGAAGGTATCTTCTTAGGGTATGCTACAAATAGTAAAGGATACAGATGCTATAATAAGAGGCTACATAAAATGGTTGACTATATTGATGTAAAAGTTGATGAAAGAATCCCAGCAAGAGAGATGTACAGTAATGAGTCTTCTACAGAAGACACAGCTAAAGCTGAAGATGAACAGGTCCAAGAATTAGAAAACGAAGACTCTGAATCAGATGAAGACTCAGACACTTAGATAGACTCAAATCAGCAGTCAACTTCAAATTCCTCCTCCAGAATCATTCAAAAGAATCATCCTGCAAGTCGGATAATTGGAGAAAAAGACAAAGGTGTACAAACCAGGAGAAAGCTAATCAAAACCACCAAACAATCTCATATAGCTTTCATATCCATGCTGGAACCCAAGAATTTCAATGAAGCCAGGAAAGATGACCACTGGGTTAAAGCAATGAATGATGAACTTGATCAGATTGAGAAAAACAATACGTGGGAGATGGTTCATAGACCCGAAGATAAAAATGTCATTGGCTCCAAATGGATCTTTAAGAATAAGTTGAATGACCAAGGACAAGTTGTCAGGAACAAAGAAAAGTTAGTCTGTAAAGGATATGCTCAGATAGAAGGACTGGATTTTGATGAAACATTTGTGCCCGTAGCAAGATTAGAAGCTATCAGAATATTTCTTGCCTATGCTTGTCATAAAAGGTTTAAAGTCTATCAAATGGATGTCAAGTCATATTTTCTAAATGGTGATTTAAATGAAGAAGTCTATATGGAACAACCAGAGGGTTTCAAACTGTCTGATAACCCTGACTTAGTATGCAAGCTGAAGAAAGCTTTATATGGGTTAAAACAAGCCTCTCGAGCCTGGTATCACAGACTAGATATGTATCTCAAAGACAAAGGGTTCAAGAGAGGAATAGTTGACAAAAATCTGTATGTTAAAGTAGAGGATAATAATTTGCTCATCGTATTGGTCTATGTAGATGACATCATCTTCAGATGTAATAAGGATCCATTGGTACAATGGTTTGCTTCTGCCATGGAATCTAAGTTTGAAATGTCCATGATAGGAGAACTGTCATTTTTTCTTGGTCTGCAAAATACTCAAAGGTCTGAAGGGATGTTCATTTCTCAAAAAAAATATCTAAGAGAAATGTTGAAAAGATTTCAAATGGAAGACTCCAAACCTGTGGGTACACCTATGGTTACTGGATGAAAATTAAGCAAGGATGATGACTCACCTAATGTTGATCAAAGTTCATATAGATCAATGATAAGCAGCCTGTTGTACATCACAACATCTCGCCCAGACATAATGCATGTTGTAGGAATGGTAGGAAGATTTCAGTCTCCACCTAAATAGAGTCATTTGCAAGCTGTCAAAAGAATATTCAGGTATTTGAAAGAAATAATGACTTATGTTCTGTGGTATCCCAGAAATCAGAATTTTCAGTTAACTGCTTATTCAGATGCAGATTGGGAAAACTGTGTTGATGAGAGAAAAAGCACCAGTGGAGGAGCATTCTTCCTGGGTGACTCATTAGTAGCATGGCTTAGTAAAAAGTAGGGTTCCATTTCTTTATCAACTACAGAGGCAAAGTATATTGTTTTTTCTACCTTTTTCACTCAAGTATTATGGATGATTCAGACACTTGCAGACTTGGAAGTAAAATACGTTGCACCAATCCCAATTCATTGTGACAACACAAGTGCCATCAGTGTGTCTAAGAATCTAGTATTCCACTCCAAGACTAAGCATATACCCATAAAATACCATTTTCTGAGAGAGTAGGTCACCAATCAAGTTGTTCAGGTTTAGTACATTCCAACGACAAAACAAATAGCAGACATATTTACTAAACCCCTAGCTAAGACCCCTTTTGAATATCTCCGACAGAAGCTGGGTGTCATCTCGCCTCACACCTAAGAGAGTCCATCCTATTAGGGGGAGTCTTGTATTGATTTCATATCTGACACCTCCTAAAAATACTACAACAGCTCAGGGGGAGCATGTTTTCTTTGACATTGATGTCAAAGGGGGAGAAAAGAACAGGTCTGGGTGCCTTTTGTTGCCATCAATGCCAAAGGGGGAGATTGTTGGCATGTTTTACAGAGAGTGTATGCTTTTCATTGATGGTAAGTATAGCAGTGATCATGGCTTGAGTACAGGAAGGAAGTGTCAGGCGAGCTCTAGAAATATTTTGGGAAGATGATGCAGAGCAAGCTCAACAAGATCAGAGTATGTAGCGATGGATCTCATTGATATTTCCCGATGAACGTCAAATCTGAGCCAGAGGTCCGACCGGTGTTGGATCCAGGAGAACCTGCATGCTCTTTAACGAGCAAGGTGACATGTGAAACCCCGAAAAATCCAAAACAGGCACCTCAATGAAGACTCCATTTCGGAGTTTCAGTTACCGAGAGATGGAGAAGTCAAGAGTCGAGACTCTCCAACACAGGATTCTCAAAGTCGCGAAATGTGAAACCCCGAAATCGCGAAACAGGCACATCACTCGAAGTGTCGACTGTCGGAATTTCGGATACCAGGAGAAAGAGATGTTAGGACTCTCGTCATCAGGAGTCCTAAAGTGTCAAAATGTGAAATCCCAAAAACCCGAAACAGGCTCACCCCTCGGAGTATTGAATATTGGGATTTCGATTACCGGGAGATGGAGATGTCAAAGACTCTCATCAACAGGAGTGTCGAAATCACGAAATGTGAAATGGCGAAATGATCTGAGCCGTTGTTTCGAGGAGATCGTGGACCATTGATCCGAATCCATTTCGAAGTATTGGATACCGGGATTTCAAATACCGAGAGATGGAAATGACAAAGACTCTGATCATAAAGAGTCCCGAAGTCGTGAAATGATAAAGAATCCATACTGGAGTTTCGGATACCGGGAGTAGGAGGAGTCAAGAGTGAAGACTCTTCATCATAGGAGTCTCGAAATTGCGAAACCCGAAGTCACGAAATGTCACAGACCACATACCGGAGGTTCGGATACTGGGAGTTAGAGATGTAAAGGTATTTCACCAAAGGAATACCGAAATGATGATTCGCCGAAATGAAAAATGCTAGAGTGTTGGACCGTTGATCTGACTCCATTTCAAAGTTCTGGATACCATGAGTTGAAGTGTCGAAACACTTCACCACCAAGAGTGCCAAAATGCCGAAATTTCGAAACGTGAAATTGTGAAATGCAGTTTCGACTAAGGCTGAGGTCACAAACGTTGGTGACATCGGTGGAAGATGGGGGAAGGAGTTAGTGAAGACAAGCTCCTTTTATGAGTTTCAAGGTTTGGGAAATGGAGAGTACTAAAATCCTCCACCACGGTGATCCCGAAATGCCGAAGAGAGGAATGCCAAAATGAACGCAATATTTAGAGAATTTAATCAAACGATGCAGATGAAACTAAAGAAGATCGGAGGGCTACTGTAGTACTACACAGTGTAACTGCTAGAAACCACTAATGGTTTCTGCCAGAGGACTCGAAGAGACTTCTGTGTGATTTCCAGAGGAACTAAAGGGTCACAAAGAATCTTCCAGTAGGAGAAAAGACTATTCGTGGAGGATATTGACAGCTGGAATGAGTGTTGGAACCTGTAACTGCAACAGAGTAGTTGATCTTGACTGTAACAAAAGATGAATAATCGTAACCATTGGTGATGCAATGTAACTTGATCATGACACCCAGTGATGATGGATACATGGGATTAAAAAACAGATAAGTTGAAGAGGTGCGATGATGAACAACCAGAGCACTTGACATGCAGAGGATGCACAAGATGCACAGGGAGTATAAGAATGTGGAGAAAAGAAGATATCGTGTTTTTCCTATTGTGAGTGATGCATGTGTGAAGAAGGAGGTGGAGTGCAGTAGCTAAAATGGACAAAATACAAAAGGTACATCGAATGGGAAGCGCACAATGAGCACAGAAGGTAGAAGAACAAAAAGTGCAATGGATGCATGCAGGAAGACAGTGAGGCTGACAGAGCAGCAAAATCTTGCAAAACAGTGATGAGACTGGTAAGTTTTTGTAGAACATTATATCACTATAATAAGTTTCAGTAACATATATTGATAAACTAGGATGGTAGGGAGGTGCTAGGGAGGACTGGTGTCCTCGGAGGTTCAAGTGGGTGCTTGAACACAGGGAGTTGTAGCTTCCTTCTAGTTGGTGCTAGAAAAACCAGGGAGTTGGTGCTTCCTTCTAGTTGGTTCTAGAGAAACCAGGGAGTTGGTGCTTCCTTCTAGTTGGTGCTAGAGAAACGAGGGAGTTGGTGCTTCCTTCTGGTGGGTGCTAGAGAAAATAGAGAGTTGGTGCTCTCAACAAGTTGCAGCTTGCAAAAATAGAGGTTGCAGCCTCACAATGAGTTGGTGCTCATATGTATGATAATGTAAAGAATGTAAATAATACTTATCATATAAAGAAGAAGAGGTTTTTACCCTTTGTGGGTTTCCTCGGGAAATATATGTCTTTGTGTATCTCATATATGTGACTGATGTTGAATGTGCCATTGCTTATTTCCCTGCATTATTGTGATCATCATTGAGTTCATTGTAAAGAATTTAAAAGAAGCATAATTGTTTAAGCACGGTAACAACTGATTCACCCCTCCCCCCTCTCAGTTGTCCAACACTTAGTGTTATCTGAAAGATAGTTATAGTGTGTATAAAAATGATCACTTCTATATCTATATAAACCCTCTTCAACTTCTTTTTGAAATTCTAATAGATCTTCTTCTATTCTTTCCATGGGATAATTTCCATCAAACTTTATACAAATTGTTTCTAGATCATATTCTTCACTTGAGAAAAATTCAACATCATCACATTTTGAATCATTGCAATCAAGAGTCTTTAGAGATTCTATATCTTCATTTGAAATTATTTTGGGATCTTCCTTTGATGTCATTTATAACCAGTTAAATGTCAACACATATCAACAACATATATCAACAATATATCATCAACAAGTCATCACCACAAGGAACACAAAGAACACAAGATGTAAGTACAATTTTATTTTTATTACGGACTACAATCCTTGGGGTTTTTCAGAAACAAATGAATAGAGTAAAACTCTACAAGAGAACCAGATATATAATGCAAGACTCATCTTACACCCTCAGCACCAACTCAAGTGAGGCAACAATCCTGAACAGATATCAATCTGTACCATAAACAAGTGCATCAACCATGCACCAACCTGTACCAAACAATCTGTAATCAACCTGTACCATAAACAAGTGAAACCAATCATGTACAAAGTATATACCAATCATGTGTCAACTACTCATCAACAATGACTCATCAATGTGTACCAACATCATCAACTATACACCTCGTGTATGTGCCAACTCATCAACTGCTTGTCTCAACCAAGACTAATTTTGGATTAGTCAACAACCCTAACTTGAAATAATCATAACTTTGTACTTGTAATGAATAAAGATATGAAACTGATACACAATGTTCTTCAATGTGCTTTATGAAATTCCTCCAAGTTTCACTACTTGGAACCTCTCATAAAATGAGTTATATAAAAAAAATGGCACACCTTGTTGAATTATGGCTTATTCTATATAACGACCTTGTAGAGCGTGCCCTGCACATAATATTTGTTGAATCGATCTGAAAATGTTACAAAGCATACTAAAGACTGTAATCTAACCATCACAATTGGTCTCGCTGAATTTGGATCTGTTATGAATAAGTTATAACGTTTTTACTTGAAACATATGTTTTAGACTAGTTTCAGGACTAGCCACAAACCCTATTTTCCACGGAGTGTATCTCCAAAAATACAACGACCCACAAGATGAATTTTTTACCACGGATACTTGGATATGTTTCCTCAATGGTATATCAATATCATAGTCTGAATAGTTATAGAAAAACATTTATTTTGAAAATGGTGAGATGACCTGTAAATAACATACCTTATAAAGCATCATGAAAAGAATTTATCCCTTGAATTCCGGACCTATTTTCTTCACCTTCCCTCTAAAATTAGGCTTAGATATCCTTTGGTTACCTCAGTCACCTATATATATTCAATATTCTCAAGTGTTCCACACCAAAAATGATCAATAAGCTCTCCATCAATACTCCAAAAGATATTCTCACAAGAAGCTCTCCATTGATACACAAAAAGGATGATCTACAAGAGACCATTGCTATCTTATTTATACTTTCATCCTCTAAGTCACTTAACCCATTTTTAGGTCACTTAACCCATTTCTAGGTCACTTAACCTATTTTCCTTATTTTAGGGTTAACCACTTTCCATAAATAGAAAGTTCTCCAATACTTTATCATTTAAATATTCCTTATTGATTTTGTCACCTTACTTTATCATTTCTTGGTTTTGTCACTTCTCTTTATTATTTAAATAATCCACCTTGACTTTGTCACTTTACTTAATCATTTAAATAATACTAACCCATTTCTAGGTCACTTAACTTGTTTTCATTATTTTAGGGTTAACCACTTTCCATAAATAGAAATTTCTCCAATACTTTATCATTTAAATAATCCTTCTTGATTTTGTCACCTTACTTTATCATTTCTTGATTTTGTCACTTCTCTTTATTATTTAAATAATCCACCTTGACTTTGTCACTTTACTTTATCATTTAAATAATGATTTATTCTTTTAGGTCACTTTGACTTCTTTGACCTTGGGGGCTTCAAGTCTTCATGTGGGGGTCCTTCATCTTCGTAAGGCCATAACTCTCAAACCATGAGGAGTTATGTGACATTCCACATACCACCGGAAATGGCATGAAAAGCACTATCCATATAGGATAGTTTCACCAGCAATTTCCTTGAACTTCATCTCATTATTCCACATACAATCATGGGTCCTCCAACCATTCTTCTAGGATAACTCAATCCGCAACGTGTCTTCCCGTGAGGGATTTCACCATAAGGAGACCACTTTGGGGTTCATCCATTTGTGCACCTTATCAATCATTATAAGACAATAATGAGAGCATGGGTCCTCCAACCATTCTTCTAGGATAACTCAATCCACAAAGCGTCTTCCCGTGAGGGCTTTCACCATAAGGGGAACACTTTGGAGTTCATACATTTGTGCACCTTATCAATCATGATAAGACAATAATGATTCATCTATACATTTTTCCAACAATGCATCATACACCAATGAAACCACATCGATCCATCTTCATCATGTATCAATGACAACTCATTGATCCATCTTCATCTATGCTTTCTCATCAAGGATAATACATATTACATTACATCAATCATCAATCAATCAATTTTTTGACATCAATAAATCACTTGACATCAATCAATCACTTGACATCAATCAATCAAACCATTGGCATCAATGACAACATGATCTAACACTTCAATAGCACATGGACCTGACAACTCGCCTCTTCCATTCAATTACTCAATTTCCTCCTCAAAACAGTTCCAAAGATTCCCAAATACATGTATGGAAGGTATATGACATAGTGAACATGAGAGAATGACGTTAAGCATGATTGGGAAATTTGAGAATTACACTAAGTTCTCAACAACATATTTGCATTCCCTTAACTTGACACTTGTCACCTTATGAACTAGCTTTGACTCCACTTGATGACTCATTCCAAACCTTTAGGAACTTGGGATAAAATCATTACATGACTTTTGACTTTAGGAACAATATTATATTATTCCCTTGGCTTAAGCCCCCTTGGCTTAGGCGCTCTTCCTAGACCCTTAACACCTCTTTCCTTTTCTAGTGGAGCTTAGACCCCATACTCTTTTGTTTGGTTTGTTTGACAATGATGTAATTTTATTAATAATCCGAGTGTGATTACATTTTACAAATATATGTTCACTATCCCTTTTAGCATCTGACTCTCCAACCTTTGATCACATATGCACTCTAGCCTAAAAACACATATACAAAGGCTCTGTAGCCCAACGTATCCTGGCTCACCAACCTATATGTACATTACAATTTAGAGTTCGATCTAGAGGTATTACATAATAGGTAATACCCATTGTAGATAAACTAAATCTCAAGAAATGAATAAATGCATATCTCACTTGGGATATGAGTCGACTAAGTATTTGACAGTGGAGAAAATATCCTTCATCCATATTCATCTAGGGCCAAAGAGTTCCTAAGAAAGAACACCATGGAAATAATTTAGTCATTACGCAATAGAAACTAAGTAAAACCCATTCATATCGATGTAAATAATCTACAATGAAAATGATGTGTTTGTTACAGAGAATGAAAAATGAATGGTATTAGTACCTTAGATTTCAATTATACATTGGACTTATCGAAATGCAGTGATATACTTTGTGAACCCATGAACGTAGGCTAAGATATATCACCAATCATAGACTCAGTATGAGTAACTAGTTTCAATGATAAACCATTTCATACATGGTGATAATAATTATGCAAGAACATATATAAATTTAAAATCTTGAGTATGAAACTTATGCATGAACTTACCTCAAAGCTTCACATTGACCAAGCATCCTATCTTGGGGTGAAAATGATAAGTCGAACCCTATAAGCCTATGTGTTAAAACATGAGATAAATTAACCAAACAAATATACCATAACGAAAGGAAACTATCATAATTTCCATGATAACAGAAAGAATAACTTACACAGTAAAGGAAATAGTGAATACGGATCGAGCTAGTTGGAAAGTAAACTTAAGAAATGAAGCCCTATGTATCAAAGATCGAAAGCACGATTCTTCTTCATCATTTAAATAGAAAAATGAATCAAGTTCAGCTCGGATATCATGCCACATTAAAGAGAGGTGGTATTGGTTAGGTATAACAAGGATTGCCAGTATCCTAATTAGTGGAATAATGAGTGGTTAATTGAAAAAATAGGGTGGTTGGTAGGATTTTCTTCATCATTGATGATGTAAGCTAGGTGTGCCTCCCTATAAATCCTTCTATGTTCTCCCCCAAATGAAGGAATGGTATGATATGAAAGGTCCATCTGCAAAGTTTCCCCTAGTCTTTTTATCCAAGATCTTGACAAGAGAATCCCAAACTTAGGGGGGACATCAACCACCACAATCTCCATGACCACACTTTTCATGGGAAATTGGAACAAGGTAACAACCAAATCTTTGATAATCCCAATACACTTCAGTTTCCTAGAGTCAAATGAGTACAAGTCATGGTAAGTTTTTGTAATTTCTAGCCCAATCTCATCCATGAGATTTTTAGGCATGAGGTTATGAGATGCCCATGAGTCCATCAAGTAGTTGTGCAGCACTTTCTCATGAATGTTTAATGATGTGTAGAAAGGGGGGGAAGAGTTATCCCTATTCTCTACCAAAGGTCCTAAGATGATTAATGGTTTTTCATCTTGAAGGTTGATTGAATCTGTGGAATTATATGAAGGCTCAGGCTGCAGCATTTTGGAAAGATATTTTTTTAAATCCTCATTTTTAATCATCTCTAAAAAGGGTACAGGGATCTTAATCTTTTGAATTTCACTCTCAAAGTTGAAGGAAGAAGGATATTTCAAAATCTCCTTGACCTCTAGGGCATGTGTGTTAGTCACTACTTGAGTCTTTTGTACTTCTTTTTCTTTGTTGTTAGTTTCCATAGCCTTAGCGAATTTTTTTGTTTTAGTGGGCTGATCAAAAGTGTCAGGATTTCCCTCTTTATTTTTTGACCTTAGGTTGTATTTATTTGAATTATCTTTGGTTTTTTCCCCTTTACTCAATTCATTTAATTGGATATCCATGAGAGACTCTTCATATGCAGATTGAGTTAAATGAGGGGATGAAGAGGTGTCACCAAGACAATGGATTTTTGGATCAGTTCCTTCATCATCTCCTTCTTCATCAGCAACAAGGTTATTTTGGAGAGGGGCTTGGACTTTTTGATCATCCCTATCCCTATTTATTTGATCTCTTTGAAGGACCTAAGGGTCATTGTTTGGTCTTCTAAAATTTCATATGTTATCAGCATTCTAAGTGTTTCTGTAATTCTATTTTCCTTCAAGTTTCAACTTCTCCATTTCAGCAGAAAGTGATTTTACCAATTTTGTAAGTTCATCAACTTGAGGGTGGAAAGAAAGGGATTTTGAGGTTGAAGCTTCAACTCTACCTGTCCTTCTATCTCTATCAGATTTTCCCCTAAGTTTTTCGGCTACCAATATGTTATATTCTACTTCCAAAGATGCATCTTGCATATGAGCTAGAGAGGTAGATATTATTTCTCTCGATAGGAGGCAAAACTCAAGGTCAAAAGCACTGGCATAGGTGATTTTGGCAAAAGTATATATGGGATTAATTTCTGTGGGAATCTTGTTGTACATTTTATTCAATCTTTTTGAGAAGTCTGAAACAAATTCCCCCTCTTTCCTCTTAAGTGACCCAAATTTTGTAATATAATAAAGGAAATCCTTTTTACCCCCGTAATATCTCAAGAAATCATAATCCAAAGCTTCAATCTTAGCAATAAATTCAGGATTCAAACCCCTAAACCATTTTCTAGCTTCACCATCAAGGCTCTGTACAAATACCCACATCCATACATCTTCATTTTCAATGTTAAGATTGTCTGCATAACTGTAAAAATCTGCAAAGTGTTCTTCTGCAGTTATGTCTTTCTCCCCTGTAAACTTGGGCATGTACTTAAGGTAGTCTCCAATTGGGAGAGCATTCATTGGCTAAGATAAGAGGGGCATACCTAGAAGCCATTATGGCATCCATCCTATTTCTAGGAAGATTAGCACCTTCCATTGGGTTGTGAACTGTAGGAGAACAAGGGAGAGAGGGAGTTTTGACAAGTACAACTGCAGCTTTGATTTTAGGAGAAAAAGGGGGCTTGGATTGAGAGGTTTTAGTTTTTAGAGGAAGAGGTTGAGTCTTGAAGGAATATGGTATAGGGTCCAAGGGAAAAGAGGTTTCCTCCTCTTTGGTGACAGCAATTTTGATAGGAGGAGGAGTAGGAAGGCCCAAGGTAGTAAAATATTATAAGCTCTCAAGTCTAAACCAACTTACAAAATCAGGAGAGGCAAGGGTTTCAAAACTTTCTTCTTTCAATTTGGGGATAAAAGAAGAGTATTCAACGGGAAAATTTTCAAAATCCAAATTTCTAGAAATTTCAGCAGAGGGTAGAAGAGGAGAATTGGATATAGCTACTAGAGTTTTAAAAGTAGAATCATGCAAATGACCAGAAGTACCTGGTACAACAGCTGAAAATCCTTCTTGAAAAGATTTTCCTTTCTTGATAATATTCTCTGGGTCAGCTTCAGGTGTTTCCGGAGGTAGATGTGGATTAGACCTCGTGTGTCTTCCTTTGGGAGCCACAACTGAAACAGTGGAGTCGCCAGGTGAAAGTTGCAATATTCAAAGTATTGATTTCTAATACACCTTCAGAATCAGTATTGTTTTTTCGTTCAATCCCAGGGAAATCTCTTCAATTCATTCCCCGAAAATGGTGCCAAGAATGTTAGCACTGAGAGTCACCCTCATATTTCAAGAGGATAATCCCAGTACCCATCAAAAGGTTTGTAAATGTAAATTAATGATTTAAGGCCAAATGGAAAAAACTCATCATAAGAATGTTTTAACACAGAAATCTGGGACAGAATGCATAAGAAAATGAGGTTTTGATTAAATTCAATCGGTGGTTTAAGGATAAAGGTGAATAGAAGGAAGACTTAGTGAGGAAGGTGGATAAGTTTGCTATAAGCATCAGACCTTCAAGTAGCTAGGTGATGAAAAACTCAATCACAAGAACTTCTTGAACTAAAGTTTAAAACACTGAAAAGTATGAGTAAGAAGAAACAAGATGATGAAAGGAGGTTGACTTCTATTAATGAAAATATCTGAGGTCTCATACATAACCAAAGAAAATATTTGTTTAGTCAAAATATTACAAAAAAGGGAGCTCTACTCAACCATTAGAACCTATCATAACATTCTTCTGATGTATCTATAACCAAAATAGTAGACAACGGATTGAGAAGTGAGCTAGCCTTTCTATCCTAGGATTCTCCACAAAAGGCTATTAATATAACATATGTACAAGTGTATCTAACAAACTGTTAGAATCAAGGAGCCTGTTGGCAACAACTCTAACAAGATATGAATGACATGCTTTGTTGTTTCTTGGGCACATCTCCTCCAGTGCCATGTTTTTTTTTTTAATACGCAGAACCTGCTTACTCTTCTCTCGTATTGGTTTCTCTTCCATCTATACCTTTGGATAATTTTACTGGGAATTATCTTGTAGTTGAAAGTGGATGATGGCACTAATAATTTGACAACTTAACTCAGTGCGATCTCTTTACTGGAACAATTGTCAGCCAAATGGTCACGGGGGAAGACATGATTGGTTACAAATAGGAGGGTGTTGGGTCAAGTGTCCAATAGGGAGATTGTTCGACAACACAGGTATTCCAA
>ML784588.1:143016-264413 GCA_009831015.1 Picea engelmannii | reverse complement strand
TCTATGTCGGGAACATATCGTGACCGTCGGATTTCATAACTACAAATGCATACTAATGCATACTAAAGAAACACACTTTTACCTAACGACATATTAGACCAAGTAGATCTTAACTAACTCCTAAGTGTCTAAATATCCTAACAGAGATGAGATGAGTGGATGCAGAGAGGTAGATGGTATGTGGAGACAGGTGTCGTGTGGTAAGAGGAGGAGTAGATACACCAGAGGTGATGTGTAGGGATAATAGTTAGAGAGGTGGGTGATGTGACAGGCAGGAGGGTGAGTGGTAGAGTGAGTGGAGGGCAGGTGTAAGCAGGGGTGTGAGTGGTATTAGAGGAAGGGGTGAGCGGGATTCTAAAGGGGGGGTAGATGTTAAGAGAAAATAGGAGGGGGAGGTCTGAAATGACAAGGAGGAACCACGTTACGTGGGCCTAAGGTGGGGAAAACCGCTTTTCGGGACCCCCCCGCCGCCCCCATCCCNCCCCCCCCCCCCCCGTCACGGTTTTTAAAGGTAGAAAGGTCGGGGGGGTCTGAAATGCATTGAGGATCGTTGATCTGGGAATAGGGGGATGTCGTCGATGGAGACTTGTGAGGGAGTTAGGCACTACAAGACAAAATGTCTTGTCCCTTTGAGACTTTGGTTAAAACAATATGTGCGTGCTAGGAACCTTATCAAAATAATTTGCTTTTTTATTTTAATCCCTTTATCTATTTCCTTGGGAAAACAAAACTTAAGAGGGAGATTGGCCCATGAAAAATTCATGTGATAACAGGTCCAACATTTCCATACCAATTAGGCAATCATATGATACAAAAGGAAAGATGTGCAAATTTGCCTTGGTACTCAGTCTATTTATGCCCACTGAGCATGATTTAACCAACTAAACAACCTTTCTCTTAGCTCCTTTAGCCAGCTGCACCAACCAAGAATTCCCATGCTTGCTTCTTGGTAATTGAAATCGTTCCACTACCTTAGGATCTATATAGCTATGACTAGCCCCTGAATCAATTAAAATAGTAAAGGCATGGTTATTTATCATACCTTCAACTTCAATCATGTGTGATTGAAACTTAGCTTGCTTGTTGTCCAAGGCTGCATAGATCCTAGGTACTCTTATGCCCATGTCCTCCATTGTTTCTACTTGTTGAACGTGGTGAACAAATCTCACCTTGTCCTTTCTATGAGGGAAATCCCTATACTTATGATCTCCTTTACAACCCCAACATTTCATACGTGTCTGCCTTAGCCTTTTCCCACCTTCTTCAGCCATCCTGGGCTCTCTCAAAACTGGTTGTCCTTGAGGACTATTTCTGAAAAATGGTGGCTTGTTCCCCTTCTACCTCTGCTCCTTCTTAAACTTCCTCTTGTCTTCCCAAGATTTTTGGAAAGTAGGCTTTCCTTTTTGCTGATGATATAAACATTTTTCTCTCCTTATAGTTTCTTCCAGATCCTTTTCCCACCTCCTTATACTAATGAAAGATGCCAGCCCACTCAGATCTCTCTGGATCTTGACTGCCTCATCCTTAATGAAAGGGACATACTTCAATAGCTCTAGAAATATCCTCTCATATTCATATATAGTCATGTTTCCCAGTTTAAGTTCAAATAACTCTTCCATCTTCTTGTCATAGTATCTCTTGGATAAGTACTCATTTTCAAAATGTTTCTTGAATTCCTTCTAGTCACATTTTTCTCCTTGAGGCGTTGTACTTGCACAAGCTGATCCCACCATATGGATGCCTTTCCCTTAAGTTGGTAGATCGAAATTTTTGCAATTGGAAGCACTCCCTCATGCCTAGAATCCATGTCTCATCATCTTTATCTTTCTGGAGCTCTACATCAAAAGTAGGAGGTTTGATCTTATTGATTTCTCCTTTCAACTCATCCACCCCAGACCTCCTATGTTTCCTGGCAGGGGATGGACTTGAGATATGGTGTACTCTCTTATGGGAATGCTTTTGGGAGTGATGGTGATGTCTTCTACCACTCCTTGATCTTCTTTCCTCATTAGGGAACCTATGGCTCCCTGATTTGTTGGAGCCACTCTCCTTATCCAACTTCTTTTCAATTCTTTCCAAGCTTCGTATTAACTTAATATTGAAGTGTTCCTATTTCTCCTTCGCTCTCTTAAGCCTTTTGTTATCTTCCTGGTAAATTTGGACATATTTTTGAAACATTTTATTGATTTTCATCATGCCCATGTCTTTATGTATTTCTTCTCCATGTCCATTAGAGTTTGTTCCTCCAACTCCCAAATGGACATCCATTCCTCTAAATTCATTCACCAGACTGTAAGCGTCATGTGCCTCCTCTATTTCTATGCACTATGGAACAATTCGGTTTGGTTCTGTCAATTGTTAACTCTGCAAAATGTGGAGTCAACCAATTTTTTTCAGACTATTAGACTTAACTATTCTCCAGAATAACTTAAATAATTTGATTTAACAAAACAATCTCAGACTTCATTTTCTGCAGGTCTTTAGTCGATCAAGAATATCCAGGACTCTATATCTGAGCCATGTTATGTTCTACAATTCACTTTCGAGTGCTAGCCCCCTTTTTCCTTCAGCCCTTAATTCGCATGTGACCACGGTTGTGACCAAGTGCTAATAGTTGGGCTCTTATTCAGAGCCTTGAAACTTCGGGGCTCCGGAGCTTCAAAGGTTTCCCTTTCCACACATCACAAAACCTTGAACTGGGGAATTCACGGAGGATGGTGGATCTACAGTCCACATTATCTATTAATATCTACGGTGGATAGAAGCTTCGGGACTACGGGCTTCGGCGGTTTCCAAAGCACATCACAACAAATCTCTCGGAGTGTAAAATTGGTGAACTCACGAAGTGGGGTGGATCAACGGTCCATGGCTTCCCATCATCCTACCGCTAATAATTACTATGGAACTCTGAGCTTCGGGAGTTCCGGGTTGTCCATACTCTCAATCTTTCCGGAGTGCCAAGTCTCCAAACTGTTGCATCTGTTTCCAAGTGTCATTTCCCAATCAACAGTCAAGATTAACTTTGGCCCTCTGGGCTTTGGGCTTCAGGGCTCCGAGACTTTGGAGCTTCAAGATTCTGGGACTTCGGAGGATTTCACATCTGCACACCCCAAAAATCCCAAACCATGAATCTTTGAATGCTTCCATGTCACCCCTGGTGACATCTTCATGTCACATCACTTTCGCGCTACGGTACTTCATGGATTTCTCTACTCAAATCTAACTGTAACAACTTTCCTCTGAATTACCAAGTCTTCAAACTTCATGATCTAGCATCACGCATCTACTAGGGTCAAGTTATCGTGAGCCTGTTCTAGTTAAATTCTTCACCAAGGTTTTAACTACTTTATGTATCATCAGGGGCCCCACTACCCATACTTGAGAGGAGTGCCACGTGGCGGAATACTAGAAGAGGACACATGGCCCAATCAAACCAGTGACACATGTCATGTTCTAACTGGAATTTCATTCTTCTAGAGGTTCTTAACTCACTGACACATGGCACACATCCCATGTGTTCACGTCATCCCTAGTGACGTCAGCAAGCCACGTCACTTCGGGACTTCGGGCTTTGGAAGATTTGACACTTGCATTCCTCAAATCTCCCGAACTTCAAACATCCAAACTACTTTACCTTCCGGGGTCCACATGGTACAACTTTCAACAATTAAGGTGGTGGCATGTGGCATGTCTAGGAAGGGTCCACATCACCACTGGTGATGTCATCATGTCACGCCACTTTTGTTCTTTGGATCAAGGGCTTCGGGCTTCGGGACTTTTCACTCTAGCACACTCCAATTCTCTCGAACGTCGAACTCCTAAACAAGCCAATCTATCGACTCGTGCCCCTTTTTGATGAATGGTCTGGATTACCTCCGGACTTGGGGACTTTAGGAGTTTGCACCTTAGCACACTGTGTTTCTCCTGAACATCAAACTCCTGAATTGCTATGAGATATATGGCTCACAATAACTTGCGTGTAGATCTAACAACTGATAACTATTTTTTCAACGTTGTGCCTTACCTTCTGCTCTCAGCTTGATCTAATGGCTATGATCTATCCTCGACCAATCCAACATTCAAACACTTCTCCCTGGATCTACGATGTAGATCCACTCCAGAACTTCGAAACTTTGGGCTTCGACCCCTTCTTCTCTATAACACATAAACTTCGTCGAAGTCATGAAGTCCGAAGTACCTAGGGGTTAACTTGCCTACACCTTTTCTAAATCTGACGACTGTGAAGGGTTTGCCTTCTCCCGAATAGATCCTATGATCCAAATTCAAACCTCGCGGCCCAACACAACGGTTTTTTTGGCTTCCTTCCTCTATAGGTTTTCTTGAACTGCTATACTTCCTAAGCTTCTGAACACAGTCTAAGTGTTCATACCATGCCTTCCTAACACTCAGGCATGCTCTGAACTTCGAATTTTTTCCCTTTCAACAAAAACTCACTCTGAAATATTTGTTTCATTAACTATTACCATGGCCCATCCAGGCTCATTGTCGAAACCTTGCTCTGATACCAATTTATCATGCCCCCAACCACCAACAGGTCGGGCAACGTCACGGAGTAAACATATTTCTACTTTGATACCAATTTGTGGCGTCCCCAGCAAACCCATGTTGGGCCATGCTACTCCATATAACACTCATGATTGAGTATACACATATATATATCTAATGCAATTTTAACCAAACATAAAATATCTCTCTCTCTCTCTCTCTCTCTCTCTCTCTCTCTCTCTCTCTCTCTCTCTCTCTCTCTNATTTCTACTTTGATACCAATTTGTGGCGTCCCCAGCAAACCCATGCTGGGCCATGCTACTCCATATAACACTCATGATTGAGTATACACATATATATATCTAATGCAATTTTAACCAAACATAAAATATCTCTCTCTCTCTCTCTCTCTCTCTCTCTCTCTCTCTCTCTCTCTCTCTCTCTCTCTCTCTCTCTATAAAGCAGAAATAACAGTAAAATCATACATGCAGTAATCAGAGACAAAACCCATAAATATAACATCATATATAAATACACAACATATAACCAAACTTGGAAATTATACGTATCTTTTAATTGAAGTACACCAACTGCGTGTAGACCTTCCACAAACGTCCCAGCCTTAGACCACGTTGCTCATCACTCTCACCAATGGGTCACCCCCGAACTGGGACTAAAATCCACTGGGTAAGGGATTCCTTGGCTAGGCATGGACAGCAGGGAGTTGCACAGTACAACAGGAAAGATTTCCTCCAAGGAGCCACTTATGCCCACATCTGACAGACTCTCATTCCCCACATGCATGTCCCACCCCAGGAGTGTAGACCTTCACTATCACACATTCCATCGCCTACTACACCTCCCTTTTCAAGGCTTCAACAACAGGCTGGATTGGGAATTATCATAGCTTTGTAGCTGCTACTGGACTTCCTCTAGGAGAGCTCACTTCCTCAACACACTCTCTCACCTAGAGAGAGTTTCTCACAGGTCTAACAATCTGCTTCTTCACTCTTACTTCTCAACACATAGGCATGGTGATGGTAGAAACAGAAACCAGACGTGGGGAACAGTACTAACGAGACAATATGAAGGAAACCCACAGGTACAGGTACAACGAGGGTATCAATTCGGGCTTTTCACAGGGGTTCGGAGTGTTTCAGGAATTCCGCAATGGTATTCCATAGTTACTATGTTCTTGTTGGGTACGCTAGTCAATTCGGTAATGGATGGTGAGCCTGGTCCAAATGGTGATAATCCTTAGAATGGTGAGAGTGTCTGAATTATGACAATGGTCATAAATCCCCTGAGTCGTGAGGAAGTTCCCCCATAAATCTGCATGGGTTTTGGATGCCACTTGGCTCCCTACAAGAGCACATTCCCCCCACTTGGAACTCGTTCCTCTCCCTAAAGGAACTTAGGATAAATTAATATCCTCTTTAAAACTTTTTAGAATAATAATATATTATTCTATTAGCTCCTAATCTTATCCCTTCTTTCCAAACTCACAGCCCCATCCCTTTCCCTACCCAGTGGAGTTTAGTCCCTCATAACTCTTTCTTCGTGGTCGGTCTACATGCAGTGATGTGTTTTTATTAATAATATGCATAATTACATATATAAAATCAGGCCCACTAGCCTTAGCATCTAATCTCTCTAGCCTAATAAACACATAAGTCTACTAGCTTATAATTACTTGGCTCACTAGCCTACAAAACATCATTACATTCATAATTACAATCGGGGCTCATCCTTGGGGTATTATAGTCGGTGGGCATGGATCCTTCTGTCTAGGAACCATGCATGGAGGATACTGGAGTTGGAGGTGAACTTGGAGGTGACAACCAACCAAAAACCTTGTGTGAGGATGATGTCCTGCATGAGTCCCATCATATCATGGTATCACCTAGTGCATTGGGTGATGTTGATGAGAGGATCATTCTTACAGATGACATCTTAGACCATTTGGATGTGGTTGGAAAGAGGCTTCTAAAGTGGCATGATCTAGAGGATCGCTTGTTGGTGACTGAGGATCAAATCACACATGTATTGACCAAGACCGATGGAGCTCATTGATTCATTGAGGATCGTATGTGGAGAGATCGGATGGAAAAGAGACATAGTGTATTGGCAACTAGAGTCACTAGTGCTCAGTTGTTCCTCATCAACAATGCACTAGAGCAGCTGAAGTCAAACTACTTGCAGTTTTTTATGGACAGAGACCTTGTTCTCAAGTTTTATGAGGACAAGGAAAGAGAGGTTGAGGAGCTGCATTATCAGCTAAACATGGCATTCTCTTCACCACTTACAATAGGGACTCCATCATATTTGGTAGTAGGTGCCACCTTTTTAGCTTTGGATGGCCCAACTTGCCTAGTTTTGTTAGTACCTAAATGAGTCTTGGTTATGATGGAATCATGGTGTTTGTCATCTATATTATGTCCTTCTCCCCTAATTTTATTTTCTCTCTCAACCATAATCATGTACTTTGCTTATTCAAGATATAGATCTTGTGTTTTCCCAATTTCTCTTTGATAGGCGAAGCCAACACTAGACTAGAGGATTTTACTCGTTTTGTGTTCTTGTTTCCTTGTCAATTTTCCTTTTTGTTCCACTTCTACAAGTACTTTTTGAACATTCCTTTCAAAAAAAATATTTGTCATAGGGTATTTGAAGTTAACGTCAGCAATACCTTGCAATATTTCTACCCGGTTGAGCTCTCTAACTTTTCGCACTCACTTAAGATGTGTGTTTCCTTGTTCTATTTTCTTAATTTCCATCATTTTTTTTGCTAGGCGATGTTAGTGTTGTACTTTCATCAACCACAAATGGGATGGTGTATAGCTCAACTTCCTTTTCTTCCTCTAGTTCTGCATCCTGAAGTAGTAATATGATATCATCACCTTCAACTATTGAAGTCAGGGGAGTTGGGAATGAAGTTTTTGAATGGAATTCTAGCTCCTCAAAAATGTCTTTAGTAGTGGGCTTGTAGTCGAGGTCTTCTGGGACTTCAATTGTATCATCTACATACAACAATATTGTGGTGTTCAAATTGAGATAAATATTTGTTGATCGGGGCAGTACCCATATCACCTTCTATGCTACCCTCCAATGTTGAGAGGAATTTTTGAGTGCTTTAACCCATTCTATGAACATATCCTCAACTAAAAATATTAGTTGATCCTTCCCAACTATGGCTAAAGCATTGAAAATTTAACATTATGGGTGCAGTCATTTTTGTAAATTCCATTTCACCAACAGGGCATACTTGGTTCATGGCCATCCACATGATAAATGAAGGAAAATGAATGGATTTCATTTCATTTTAAATATATTGGAAATTTACTCTGACCAAGTCAGCCATCTACATGAACTAGTTGTATAGTTTCCTATGTTGCATTATCTATCTTATTTCTTCCAACATGTTCAATTTCACATCTGATGATTGACTAGTTGGTGTTGGACAGAGAGAGATTATAATACATACCCGCTTGGTATGTTGTTCTTTCACTTGCTTAATTAGCATCCCTTTTGAATTCTTTGCATTGGTTGAGTCTATAAACTTATATATCCATTTGGCCATATTTTTTTGTTTTTTGTATGACTTCACCATTAAGTGGGAGCCCCGTTATTCTATGAATAAGTTCGCTTATGACCTAAAGTAGTTGATATAGCCAAATCGACCAATAATGGTATCGACTGATGATGAAGTTAGCATCTTCTTCCTTCCATCCCTCAAAGTCAGCTACCTACGGGGTGCCCATATAGTTTCTGATTTGTTATTTTTCTAAAAAAAGGGTTTATTTCTTCCATTTGTCTCCAACTTTTCCCCAACTAACAAAATTGGCCCATTGTTTATCCCAAAAAAAATTATCCGTATTGGCTAGCTATATGTTATTCATTTAATTCTCGAGTTTAGTTGCCTCCATTTTTTCAAACTTCCTTTTGGTTCTCGATTCCATCAAGACCTCACTTTTCTTGGTAATTTCCCTCACATTTTAGGTGGTAGGGTTTCACTGGTTATGTATTCGACTTGCTCAAGTTGTAATTTTTTACTAGTAGAATTTTGGGGGTTTTTCCGTCATACCAGTCACTTGTTTTGGTTTGATCAATGATTCATAGTTATAGATAATTTTGGGCTTGGTGTGCCCAATTTGCATGTGAAAATATCATCTATGTGTCCTTTGTTATTAAATGCCTTCAATAAATTTATTTCATGCAAGTGTCCTTTTCAACCAAATGTGAGATCTTGGTCTATTGTTCTCCTTTCATTGATTTGTTTTCTTTGGTCAGTAAATTTTTCCTTGTCGATTTTACGAGTACAAGCAATGGGTGTCAACTAATTGAGTGGATCAACTTAATTGATTTCTTTTTTCTTCTTGATTTGGACCATCGGGTAAAATAGTTTCTTTTGATCAATTGTCTTTCAAATTTCATTTACATCTATTTGGTCAATCCCTACTATTCGTTCGATTCTTTTATATTGGTCAAATTTTGGACTTTGTCATTTTTTTCTGATTTGGTAGCATAATTGTGTACCTTGCTCACCTAAACCTCGCTCGCCTAATTTTTCGAAGTCTCGATCGATTAAGTGTTTTCACGCTTGTTTGTCCAAAATTTGTTGAAGGTATTATCCATGTAAGGATAAATGTTTCTTTGGCGTCTCTAGTTATTCAGTCGACCGATCTCACCTGCTCTACTAGATTTACACAAGGCCAATTGTTTGTCCATCTCCTTTGACCTACAGAGGTGATTGTTAGCACTTGTTGGTGTCCAAGGTCAGATATGATTTCCTTAATTATATTGCTTCATTTATATAGTTTTGTATTGAACTCTTCATAACTTACTCATTTATTTTCTTTTTTTTTATAGTTTTTTATTTATTTGATTTTCTCACTTATTTTTACTATCATATTTATTTTTCATTATTTTTATTTTCTTTTATCTTTTTTCTTTGATTTCTTATTTTCTTTTCTTTCTTTTATTTTTTTCAAAATGTATATATTCTAGGCTAGGTCACCACAAAGTGGTTTTTGAACTAGTCAGTGAATATTGGCACCTCTAAGGAGGCTTTCATCAATAGTCATATCATTGTTATTATGGATGATACTTTTTTATTTTAGAATCATTGACAACCTTATCAAATAAGCTCCCTTGCAAGGTTCTTAGTTTTTCTACACTAGTTGGACAAATATATTTGATTACAAAGAGTCCCAACCATGCAATTTCAAACTTTCTAGGTTACCCTTTGATCTTATTGTCATAAAGTAGAACCAAGTCCCCTTGTTCAATATATTTATTTTTGATGTGCCTATCATGCCACATCTTTTATTGTTTCTTCTGGACCTCTTGATGATGAAATGCAGTCATTTGTTCTCCTTCTAACTTGCATAATTGGTGGAAGTGTTTTTGTGTTCCTAGTGTAAAAACATATATGAGGACAAACAACACCTTTTTTTCATTTGTCTAGAAGTGTAGAGGAACTACAAATTCTTTCCCATATACCAATTTGAAGGGTGTATGGTTGATCGATTTCTTATAGGAAGTATTATAGGCCCATAATATTATAGAAACCTTCTCATACCAGTAATCTCGGTTGACTCCAAAGATTTCGTTCAAACCTTTGTGCAGGATTTTATTGAACAATTTGACTACCCCTTTTGCTTGTGGGTGATACGCGAATGTTTTTCTATGACCAGTCATAAATTTATGCAACATTATTTTGATTAACAAAATGTGTACCTTGGTCACTGACTGTAGTTAGAGGACATCCAAAAATTATAATAATATTATCATAAGAAAATTTGGCTATAATTTCTTTTGTACATGACATGACCAGCTCTTCCTCAACACACTTTGTCAAGTATTCGATCATTGTGATTATATACTTTTCTCTTGCCCATATGGAACTTTGAGGGAATGGGTCAATGAAGTTGATTGCAAAAATATCAAATAGTAAACAAGAATTTACTAAATGCAATGGAATCTTATCTCTTATTAATGGTTGACCCATTCATTGGAAAATGTCACATCATTTTACTTTTGACTGACAATACTTATGTAGATTCGACCACCAAAGGCTAGCTCGAAGAGTATTTATTGCAAATGTTTTTTCTTGGTAATGGCCACCTACAAGACCAGCATGTGCACCTGCAGGACCAACATGTGCTTCCTCGATTATTCATTCATGCTCGTGTTCTAGATCACATCTTAATATTTCATCAGGTCCCAACTTATATAGAAACCCATTCATTAGTGTGAACGGGGCAGCCCTTATTACCAAGATAGTTTTCTTTTTCTCTGGAAGTTATTCAAGAGACTTCCCTTCTTCTGAAAATTTAACTATATCTGCAAATTCCATAAGGGTAGCTATGAATCGAAACATATGAGCATCTAGTAACTCATCATCGATCCATGTCGAGTATTCATCTATTTCAAGTTGAGACAGGTGGTTGGGTCTTACGTCATTTTTTCCAGGTCATAAAATTATGTCAAATTCAAATTCTTGGAATAATAATAGCCATAGACATACTCTTCCTTGATGCACAAGCTTATTTACTAAGTATTTTAAATCTTCATGGTTAGTAAAGAATGTAAACAAATTTTCCATTAGGTAATGATGGAACTTTTGAAGAGAAGATATAATTACTAATCCATCTCTCTCTATGGTAGAATAGTTTTGTTCTATGCTAATGAGCTTCCAATTGTCATATGTGATCATATGGTCAACAATGTCATCATCTAGTTGAGCCAATATTGCACCCACAACCACATTTGATGCATTGGCATGAACGTGAAAACTTTTTAACCAGTCAGGAAATCCTAGTGTGGGTTCTTATACTAATTTTCCTTTTATCATTTCAAAAGACTCATTTCACTCCAAACTATATAAAAACACAACATCTTTTCTAAGTATCTCATCAATTGGAAAAGTGATGTCAAAATAATGCCTTGTAATTTTTCTATAGCATCTAATATGCCTCATGAATATTTTAATCTATTTTTATTTACTCTGCATTTCAGGTAGAGAATGACTTGATTTTAGCCATATATACTTTAATTCCATCCTTGCATACAACATGACCCAAAAACATTCCAATGGGTGTGGGAAATATCCACTTTGTATTTAAGGATAGGTGGATCTATCGACACCTTTTAAGCATCATTCGGAGCCGTTGGATATCATATTTAAGAAATCATAAATAGTCCAATCGTCAAACTATACTACCATGGTCTTGCAAATTTAATCTTGGAATGCATTCACCATAATTATTGAAAACATCGTTGGAGTATTTTTCAATCCAAAGTGCATAACTCTTTATGCAAAGGAGACAAACTTGAAGAAAAAGGTTATTTTTTCTTGATCTTCCTCGGCTATGGGAACTTGGTTATATCCCATAATGATCCAAATTTATGAGAGGAACAAAATGAAAATACAGATATATAATATTAACACGGAGACATGATGAATAATAACAGAGATACAAAAAAACTTGTCTTCTATTAAATAAGAAATATGTTGAAATTGTAAAATGTAGATTGAAACAAGTTTGTTAGAATGGTGGCAGCTTATCTCTGAGAAGAGATGTGATGACAATGCTCATTAGAAAGAAGATGAGTACAATTAGGATACAAAGGATTTTTTTCATCAAACACGAATTCCAAAACCCTATGCATACAAAAAATTAACCCTAGGAGATGAGGCACCAAAATTCATGTGGGCCCCATTGGGGTAAGTTGGTACATCAACTTCCCGGGGTCATAACTTTTGAATACCATCTCTGTTTTAGGTGCAAGAAATATCATTGGAAAGGTCTATTCAAGGAATACACATTATGCCATCACACTCTATTTACAACTATTGTGTGGTTGTGTTGGGCCCAAAAAATGTTGTTCAAGGCCTCAAAACGCCCCAGAAGTTTAGGACCCGAAAAGCTAGAAAAAAACTGCCAAGATGAAATCTGAAACTACCAAGATGAAATTTGTATGTGATAAAGTTGGAATAGGTGGGTGGTCATCGATATCCACCTAGATAAATCCTTCCCCCTTAGGAAAAAATGGTCTCCATTGCGTTGATTTCCCACATCAGAAGAGGAAATTTCTGTTGAATTTGGCCCTGGGTGAGCCACTTGCTTTGTTGCAGGATCTTCCCTGCTTTGAAAACTCAAGAAAGATGAAAATTCTATTAGCGAGTGTCCTTGACCTGTGTGTCCACGATCTGATCATTGGATGCATGTTCCATGCAGTCAGGGTTGAGCTTTGTCGGTGTGAATTGTTCTACTACCTCTGAGATGTCCAATAATGGTGGAAAGTATGGTTGAAGGAGGTCCACATTAAACATTGGGTGCAAGCCAAGGAAGGGGGGAATTTTGAGCTCAAAAGAATTGTCATCCACAGACTTGGTGATGGTATAAGGTTCATAGCAAAGTGGATGAAGCTTTTGATGGGGTCTTGTAAGTCGTTCTTTCTGCAAGTGCAACCAAAATTTATCTCCCATTTGAAACTTGTGTGGAACCTGGTGTTGATGATGGAACTGCTTGTACTTGGCATTGAACTTCTGCAAAATATCATGAACCTATTGGAATATGTGTTGGATTCATTCAATGAACCAGGTAGCTTTGTCATCTTTGGCTTGCACATGGGACAATTCTTCCTGTGTGGACACAAGGGGTAGTGCAACATCCATGGGACCTAATGGTTGAAATACCAACCCCACCTGAAAGGGGTTGTGTTCAGTTGAGCTATGTATGGCTATGTTGTAACTGTGTTGAACATAGGGAAGACTATCATACCATGTGCGTGGATGCATAGAATTGTACATGCATAAAATATGCATGATCGTCTTGATGACAACCTCGATTTAGCCATCTGTTTGGGGATGGAAGATCATGGATTTGGTGAGCTTGGTGTTTAGCCGTGACCAGAGGCTCAACCAGAATGTGTTGAAGAACTGGTTGTCCTAATCAGAGTATATGGTTGTTGGTATCCCAAAATGCACCCACACTTGTTCGAAGAAGATCTTGGAAGTGGCCTCTAGTGACCAGAATTTCCATCTTGGAAAATCGATCAACAACCACGAAAACATAGTCATTTCCTTGCTTGGTTGAAAGAAGGCCCGACATGTAGTCCATTGAGATGGATTCCCAGGGCCTGTCAGGAGTAGGCAGAGGGGTGTACATTCCTTGTTTCTTAATGGTCAGTTTGGAAATGGAATAGGTCGTGCAAGACTTAAAATACTTGTTGATATCATGTCTAAGTTTCGTCCAATAGAAATGTTGGTGCAGCATTGCCACTGTCTTCTTTACGTCGAAGTGTCCTGCCACCCAACTATAGTGATATTCCCAAATCATCTTCACTCGCTTGCTTGATGGAAAGCAGAGAAGGACCAAATGGAACAAAAACCCATCCTGCAGATGAAAATCAGTGACAGTTGTGTTTATTCCCATCATCTGGTAGGTAGTGGCGAAGTCAGGATATCACTCGTAGAGTTGGGGCCATCCGGAGGTCTCATGTCCACAAGAGTGTAGCACCGTGGTCAGTGCGGAAACTGGAGGTCGACTAAGGAATTCAACAACGTGGTTGTTGCTCCATGTCTTATACTTGATGAAATACTGCGAGTATGTGGACCACTTCTAATGGTCGTAATTCTGCAATATTCCTTGTGTCTACATGAACTGTAGAGGCTTATGATCAGTGTGGATGACTCTATCCTTCCCAATAATGCAATTCCTCCACTGGAAGTAAGTTTGTACAATGGAGTACATTTCTTTGTCATAAATGGGGTACTTACAGATAGTATCTCATAGTGTCTCACTATGATAGGCCACGGGATGTCCATGTTGAGTGAGACATATGCCCACATCATATTCTAAAGCATTTGTCTCAATATAAAATATTTGTTGCAGGTCCAATAATAAGAGCATCGGGTCTGAGCACAAGTGTTGCTTCAAATCATCAAACAATTTCTATTGCAACTGTCCCCACACGAATTTTACCTTGCCACCACCCATGGTCACTTGGATAAGAGGCCATGCAGTGTGGGAGAATCCCAACATGAACCTCCGATAAAAATATGAAAGACCTAAGAAGATCCAGAGATCAATGAGTGTGTTCGGGGTTTTCCAATCATGGATGACCTAGATTTTGGCTGGATCGACATGCACCCCATGCTCATCAATAATGTATCCTAGGTACTGGACCATATTCATGTTGAAGGAGCATTTTTCCAAATTTGCATATAGCTTGTGTTGTCACAAAGTGTGCAAAACCTATTGAATGTGTTGCAAGTGTTCCACCCAATTATTATTGAAGATGAGGATGTCATCCAAATACACTACCACAAAACAATTGGTGAAAGGCCACAAGATATCATCCATCATCCTCATGAAAGTTGTTGGGTAATTTGTCAAGCCAAAGGGTATGACCAACCATTCAAAAAGACCTTATTTGGACTTCAAGGCAGTCTTCCATTCATCAATCTTATCTATTAGTACCTAGTGGTAGTCAGACTTCAGATCAATCTTACTAAATTATTTGTCCCCCTTGAGGTGGTCAAGAAGATGGTCAATTTGGGGAATTGGGTACCGATTCCTAAATATAATTTTATTTAGGGCCTGATAATCAATGCAAAGTTGTCAGGACATGTCTTTCTTTTGCACAAACATTATTGGGCTTCCACAAGGTGATGATCTTGGGAGGATGTGTCCCATTTCAAGCATCTCTTGGATTTGGCACTTGATTTCCTCATTTTCTAACAGAGAACGGTAATATACTGGTACATTAGGTAGTGGTGTGTCGGGGGTCACATCTATTGAGTGCTTGACCTCACAGTGTAGAGGTACCCCAGTGGGTGAGTAGAAGATTTCTTTGTATTCTTCCACAACCTTATCCACTTACTTATGCTTCATGGAGAGACATGTCGTATAAGCCATGGATGTGGCTACAACCTTCCTCTCACTCTGAGAATGAGTTACAAAAACAAATAATTTTTCGGTCTTGGATATGACCTTCCTGTATTCCTTGGTAGAGATCAAGGAAATGGCGGTAGATGGGACTACCTCTAGCATCCTATATAATTTCCTTTCCAAAGTAATAATAACACTATGAGGCCTACACTCATATACAACATGATTTTTCCATAAATAAGGTCAACCCAAAAGAACAACACAAACTTCAAGGGGGGTGACATCAAACAATACCTCATCTTTGAAAGGCTTAATTATGTAGGCCAGACGACATTGTTGGCTGACGCGGAGATCGTTATCTTGGAGGATCCATTCGATGGTGTACGGATACGGGTGTGGTGATGTCGGTAAATCCAACCACTTAACAACCTATATTGAGATGAGGTTCTTCTGGCTACCGCTATTAATGATGAAGTGTAGTGGAGTATCCTTCACCCACATCTCTGAATGAAAAAGGCGCTCACCTTCCTCTGGTTCATCAAGTTCGTTAAGTTGGACCTTGGTGGTGGTAGCAACGGTGGCACTGGGTTTTGCATCAATGATTTGTCTCCGTTTTTCTGGTTCTAACTCCGAGTTGGAGCCTACATCTGATTCATACGCTTTCACCTCAGCCACTAATGACTACTTTGAGCAGCATTCAACAGTATTATGCCAGGGGATCTTATGGAACTCCTACCATTTCACATTGTCTTTCTTTGTCTTCCCATTGTCCTTCTTTGTTTGTGGTTTTGACTGGTTGTCCTCAGGCTACACATCCTTTATCTTCCCTTTGTCTTGTGGGTTGGGGCCACCTTTTCCATGCTTCTTCTATGAGGGGTTTGCAGACCCAAACTATCTCATCTTATGTTTAATCTTCTGCTCGTTTTTGGTAGCATATCAATAGGTCGCGTCCAAGGATGAAATGTCCAGAAACTCCATTTTTCTCTAGATGTATCTATGCATACCGTCGCAGTACTTGAGCACCATATGTCACTTGGAGTCTTTGATACCCATCTTGGTGTGCAAGGTATGGAATACATTGGTGAACTCTAGCATTGTTTGGTCCCTTTCATGTCACGGTGTGGTCCATCTTGTATATAAGTCGTCATAACTTCCAACAAGGCAGTATTTTTCCTTAGTATCATCCCTAAATGAACCCCAAGTGGGTGCAACTACAAATAATGTAGATCCCTCTATTTCCTTTTTCTCATAGAAGGTCTCCCACCAATATTTAACATGGGAGACGAACTTGAGGAGCACAGATGTAATATTTTCTCTATCGGAAAAGTTGTGGACAAAAAAATGCTCTTCTAGAAGGTTTAACCATTTATCTAAAGCATTTGCATCTATTTGACCTTCAAAAATAGGAATATCAAAATTTATATGTACCTTGAAGGGGGTGGCACCTCCACTTGAGGTAGATGGGTCTCTTATCGGCATTTGTCGAAGGATTTGTGCAAAGTTGTCCATCATCTCATTCTTATGTCACTCGAAGGCTTCCTCGAGCAACATTTTGAAAGGATCTCTTTTCCCATCATCTTTATTTTCTCCCTCCATGGAAGGAATCTCGAGCGTGCAAGAGCAGTTGTCCTCAAGAGAAACAAGATAACGACCCAACTCTCTATACCTTGACCTCGTCGGGGACATGCACTAAAAATGACAAGGAACGGACCGCTATGATACCACTGATCTGGATTTATGAGAGGAAAGAAATGAAAAAACATATATATAATCTTAACACAGAGACACAATGAATAATAATAGATATACAATAAAACTTGTCTTTTATTAAATAATAAATATGTTGAAACTATAAATGTATATTGAAACAAGATTGCTAGAATGGTGGCAGCTTATCTCTAAGAAGAGATGTGACAACTATGCTCATTCGTAAGAAGATGAGTACAATGAGGCTCTAAAGGCCTTGGGGTAAGTTGGTACATCAACTTCCCAGGGTCGTAACTTTTGTATACGATCTCCATTTTAGGCGCACAATATCCCATTGGAAAGGTCTATCTGAGGACTACACATTTTCTCATCACACTTTGACTATGTTTACAATGTGACTGTGGAGAGCCCATAAAATGTTGTTTACGGCCTCAAAACGCCCCCTAAATTTTAGGACCTGGAAAGCTAGAAAAAAACTGCCAAGGTGAAAACTGAAACTGCCAAGATGAAATCTATATGTGAGCTAGTTGGAATAGGTGGTCGACCATAGATATCCACCTGTATCGATCCTCCCCCCTTAGGAATAAATGGTCTTCATTGCATTGATTTGCCCCATTATATGAGGAAATTTCTGTTGAATTTGGCCCCGGGTGAGCCACTTGCCTTAGTGTAAGAGTTTCCCTGCTTTGACAACCTCAGAAGGATGAAAAAAAAATTGGTGAGTGCCTTTGACCTGTGTGTCCACGATCTAATCAATGGATGCTTGTTCCATGCATTCAGGTTTGAGCTCATGTGTCAAGTTTTTTTCTACCTATGAGGTGGCCAATAATGGTAGAAAGTATGGTTGAAGGAGGTCCACATTAAACATTGGGTTCATGCCAAGGAAGGGGGGAATACTGAGCTCAAAATAATTGTCACCCACAGCCTTGGTGATAGTATAAGGTCCAGAGAAGAGTGGATGAATATTCCAATGGGGTCTTGTAAGTCATTCTTTCTACAATCGGAACAAAACTTTATCTCCCACCTGAAACTTATGTGGCACCCGATGTTGAGCATGGTGTTTCTTTTACTTGGCATTGGACTTATTCAAATTATCTTGAACCTATTAGAAGATGTGTTGGATTCGTTCAATGAACCAGGTGGCTTTGTCAGCTTCGATTTTCCCATGTGATGATTATGCATGTGTGGATGCAAGGGGTATTACAACATCCATGGGACCCAATGGTTGAAATCCCAACCCCACCTAAAAGGGGTTGTGGCTAGTTGAGCTATGTATGGCTCTGTTGTAACTATGTTGAACATAGGAAATATTCTCATCCCATGTCTATGGATGCTTGGAATTGTACATGTGTAAAATATGCATGATCATCTTGTTGATGACCTCAGTTTGTCCATCTGTTTGGGGGTGGAAGGTCATGGATTTGGTGAGATTTTTGTCTAGCCATGACCAGAGGCTCGACTAGAATTTGTTGGGGAACCAAATGTACCAATTAGAGATGATGGTCTGTGGTATCCAAAAATGTACCTTCAATCATTCAAAGAAGAGGTTGGCATTGGTCTCTGTTGTAATTCTCTTCTTGTAGAAGACCAGAATCTCCATCTTGTAAAATCGATCAACAGCCACAAAAACACAGTCATTTCCCTGCCTGGTTGAAGGAAGGCCTGACATGTAGTCCATCGATATGGACTTCCAGGGTCTGAAAGAAGTAGGAAGATGGGTTTACATGCCTTGTTTCTTAATGGCTATTTTGGAAATGGCACAGGTCATGCAGGACCTGATATGCTTGATGGCATCCTGTCAGAGTTTCGGCTAATAGAAATGTTGTTGTAGCACTTTCACTGTCTTCTCTACATCGAAGTTTCTTGCCACCCGACTGTAGTGAGATTCCCAAATCATCTTCACTTTCTCACTTGATAGAACGTGGAGATGCCCCAAATGGCACAACAACCCATCCTACAGATGAAAATCAGTGACAATTGTGTTTGTGCCCAGCATCTGGTAAGTAGTGGTGAAGTCAAGATATAGCTCATAGAGTTGGGGCCATCCAAAGGTTTCATGTTCATAGGAGTGTAGCATTGTGGTTAGTGCAGCAACTAGAGGTCGGCTGAGGCAGTCAGCTACGCGGTTGGTGCTCCCTGTCTTATACTTGATGTTGAGATGGAACTATTGCAAGTATGTGGACCACTTCTAATGGCGGACACTCTGCAAATTTCCTTGTGTTTGCATGAACTAAAAAGGCTTATGATCAATATGGATGACTATATCCTTCCGTACAATGTGATTCCTCCACTGGCATAGGGCTTGTACAATGGATTACATTTCTTTTTCATAAGTGGGGTACTTACGGATAGTATATGATAGTGTCTCAGTATGATAGGCCATGGGATGTCCATGCTAAGTGAAAGTTGCACCCACAGCATAGTCAAAAGCATTTGTGTCAATCTCAAATAGTTGATGCAGGTTAGGTAATGAGAGCACCAAGGTTGATCACAAGCATTGATTCAAATCATTGAATTCTTTATGTTGCAACTGTCCCCGCACAATTTTTTCCTTTCCACTGCCCTTGGTCACTTGGCTAAGGGCCCATGCAATGTGGGAGAATCCAAACACGAACCTGCAATAGAAATTGGAAAGACCTAAGAATCTCTAGAGATCAGTGAGTGTGGTCGGGGATGGCCAGTCACATATGACCTGGATTTTGGTTGGATCGTCATGCACCACATGCTCATAAACAATGTATCCTAGGTATTGGACCATGTTCATGTCAAAGGATAATTTTTCCAAATTTTCATATAGCTTGTGTTGTCGCAGAGTGTGGAAAACCTGTTGAATGTGTTGCAAGTTTTCCACCCAATTCTTGTTGAAAATGAGGATGTCATCCAAATACACTACCATAAACAAATTGGTGAAAGGATGCAATATATCATCCATCATCCTCATGAAAGTTTTTGGGGCATTTTTCAAGCCAAAGGGCTTGACCAACCATTAAAAAATACCTTCTTTAGACTTGAAGGCAGTATTCCATACATCAATCTGCTCTATAGGAACCTAGTGGTAGTCAGACTTCAGATCAATATTACTGAAGTGTTTGGCCCCCTTGAGATGGTCAAGGATATTTTCAATTTGTGGAATTGGGTACCGGTTACTCATTGTGATCTTATTTAGGGCCTAGTAATCGATGCAAAGTCACGAGGACCCATCTTTCTTCTGCAAAAGCACGATTGGGCTTCAACAAGGTGATGAGATTGGGTGGATGTGCCCCTTTTCGAGCATCTCTTGGATATGGTGCTTGATTTCCTCATTTTCTGATAGAGAGGGACAATAGACTAGCCCATTAGGTAGCAGTCCATCGAGGGTCATATCAATTGAGAGGTTGACCTGATAGTGTAGAGGTACCCCAGTGGGTGAGGAGAAGATGTCTTTGTATTCTTCCACGACCTTTTCCACTTGCTTCTGCTGCATGGAAATACCTATTTCGAATGCCATGAATGTGGCTACAACCTTCCACTCACTCTGAGCGTGAATTACAAAGAAGACAAACTTCATGGTCTGAGAGATTACCTTCATGGATTTCTTGGCAAAGATAATGGAAATGGTGGTAGATGGGACTACCTCTAGTATCCTATATAATTTTCTTTCCAAAGTAATAATAACATTATGAGGCCTAGACTCATATGCAACACGATGTTTCCATAAATAAGGTTGGCCCAAAAGAAATTCACAAACTTCAAGGGGGGGAACATCACACAATACCTCATCTTTGAAGGTATTTATGTCGTAGGCTAGAAAGCATTGTTGGTTGACGCAGAGATCTCTCCCTTGGAGAAGCCATCCGATGGTGTATGGTTGCGGGTGTGGTGATGTCAGTAGATCCAACTGCTTGATGACCTCTGTTGGGATGAGGTTATTCTAACTACCTCTATCAACGATGAAGTGAAGCGGAGTATCCTTCAACCACATATGTGAATAAAAGAGGCGCTCACCTTCCTCTGGTTCATCAAGTTAGTCAGGTTGGACCTTGGTTGTGGTAGCAACGATAGCACTAGGTTTTTCATAAATGATCTGTCTCCCTTTTTTTGGTTCTGACTCCCAGTCAGAGGATGCATATGATTCATAGGCTTTCACCTTGGCCACCAATGACTTCTTTGAGTGGCATTCAACAATGTTATGTCAGGGGCTTTTATGGAACTCGTGCCATTTCATAGTGTTTTTTTGTGTTTTCCCATTCTCCTTTGTTTGTGGTTTGGAATGGTTGTCCTGAGGATACCCATCCTTGTTCTTTCCTTTTTTATGTGGGTTGGGCCACCTTTTCCCTACTTCTGTTGTGAGGGGTTTTCAGACCCAAACTGTCGTGTCTTCTATTTAATATTTTTCTTGATTTTGATAGCATATCAATAGGTCGCACCCAAGGATAAAATGTCCAAAAACTTCATTTTTCTATGGATGTAAATATGTAGACCACCACAGTAATTGAGTACCAGATGTCACTCAGAGTCTTTGATACCCATATTGTTTCACAAGGTATGGAATACATTGGTGAACTCTTGCACTATTTGGTCCCTTTCCTGCAGCGGTGTGGTCCATCTTGTATATAAGTCATCATAACTTCCAACATGACAGTATTTTCCTTGAGTAGCATCCCTAAAGGAACCCCAAGTGGGTGCAACTACAAATAATGTAGATCTCTTTGTTTCCTTTTTCTCACAGAAAGTCTCCCACCAATCTTTGACATGGGGGGCCTCCTTGATGAGCACAAATGTAATCTTTTCTCTATCGAAAAAGTTGTGGAAAGAAAAATACCCTTCTAGAAGGTTTAACCATTTATCTACAACATCTGCATCTATTTGACCTTCAAAAATAGTAATATCAAAATTGATTTGTAACTTTAAGGGGGTGGAACCTCCTCTTGAGGTAGATGGGTCATTTTTCGACAGTCGTCAAAGGATTTTGAAAAGTTATACATCATCTCATTCCTCTGTCGATCAACGACTTCCTCGAGAAACATTATGAAAGGATCTCTTGTCCCATCGTATTTATTTTCTCCCTCCATGGAAGTTTGCTCCGGCGTGCGAGAGCATTTTCCCCCAAGAGAAACAAGCTTGAGACCCAACTCTCTATGCCCTGACCTCGTCAGGGACATGCACTAAAAATGACAAGGAGCAGACTGATCTAATATCACTTATCTGGATTTATGAGTGGAACAAAATGAAAACACAGATCTATAATATTAACACAGAGACATAATGAATAATAACAAAGATATAGTAAAACTTGTCTTCAATTAAATAAGAAATATGTTGAAACTGTAAAAAGCAAACTAAAACAAGCTTGTTAGAATGGTGGCAGCTTATCTCTGGGAAGAGATGTGACAGCTACGCTCATTTGCAAGAATATGTGTACAATGAGGTTCCAAAGGCCTTTTTACATCAAACATGAATGCCAAAACCCTAGACATCCAAAAACCTAACCCTAGGAGATGAAGTGCCAAAAGTCGCGTGTGCCCTATTGGGGTAAGTTGTTACATCAACTTCCCGAGGTTGTAAATTTTGCATACAATCTCCATTTTAGGTGCACGATATCCCATTGGAAAGGTCTATCCGAGGATTACACATTATGTCATCACACTCTAAATTAGACGACAATGTGACTGTGGTGGGCCCAAAAAATGTATTTTACGTCCTCAAAACAGCCCCGAAAGTTTAGGACCCAAAACTCTAGAAAAAACTGCCAAGATGAAATCTATATGTGAGCCAGTTGGAATAGGTGGTTGGCCATTGATATCCACTTGGATAAATCCTCCCCCCTTAAGTATAAATGGTCTCCATTTCGTTGAGTTCCCCCATCAGATGAGGAAATTTCTACTGAATTTGGCCTTGGGTGATCCACTTGCCTTGGTGTAGGAGTTTCCCTGCTTTGACAACCCAAGATAGTTGAAGTTTCTATTGATGAGTTCCCTTGACCTATGTTTCCAAAATCTGATCAGTGGATTCCATGTAGTTGGGGTTGATCTCCTGTGTCAACTATTCTTCTACCTCTGAGGTGTCCAATAATGGTGGAAACTATGGTCCAAGAAGGTCCACATTAAACATTAGGTGAAATCCAAGGAAGGGGGGAATGTTGAGCTCAAAGGCATTGTCATCGATGGCCTTGGTGGTGGTATAAGGTCCATAGTGGATTTATTTATACAAGTGTAATGAAACTTTATCTCCCACCTAAAACTTGTGTGGAACTCGGTGTTAATCATGGTGTTGCTTGTACTTGGCATTGGACTTCTTCAAATTATCCTGAACTTGTTGGTGGATGTGTTGGATTCACTCAATGAACCGGGTATCTTTGTCGACTTTGGTTTACCCATGGGACCATTATGTCAGTGTGGATGCAAGGAGTATTGCAACATCCATGGGATTCAATGGTTGAAATCCCAACCCCACCTGAAAGGAGTTGTGGCCAATTGAGCTATTTATGGCTCTGGTGTAATTGTGTTGAACATAGGGAAGACTCTTATCACATGTGCACAGATGCTTGGAATTGTACATGTGAAAAATATGCACGATCGTCCTATTGTTGACATCGGTTTGGCCATCCGTTTGGGAGTGGAAGGCCGTGGATTTGGTGAGATTGGTATCCATCCATGACAAGAGGCTCAACCAAAATGTGTTGAGAAAATGGTTGTCCCGATCAGAGATGATGTTTTTTGGTATCCAAAAATGTACCCACACTCATTCGAAGAAGAGGTTGGCAGTGGCCTCTATTATGATGCTCTTCTTTCTAGAGACCAGAATCGCCATCTTGGAAAATCGAGCAAAAACCATGAAAACACAATCATTTCCCTACTTGATTGAAGGAAGGCCTGACATGTAGTCTATCGATATGGATTCCCAGGGCCTATTAGGAGTAGTCAAAGGGGTGTACATTCCTTGTTTATTAATGGTTGGTTTGGAAATGGTGCAGGTCATGCAAGACCTAATATACTTGATGACATCTTGTCGGAGTTTCAGACAATAGAAATTTTGTTGCAGCACTGCCACTGTCTTCTCTACATTGATGTGTCCTGCCACCCGACTGTAGTGAGCTTCCCAAATAAGCTTTGCTTGCTCACTTGATGGAATGCAACAATGGTCAAGATGGAATGACAACTTTTCCTACAGATGAAAATCAGTGACAACTATGTTTTTGCCCAGCATCTTATAGGTAGTGGTGAAGTCAGGATCTCACTCATAGAGTTGGGGCCATCCGAAGGTCTCATGTTTGTAGGAGTGTAGCATTATGGTTAGTGTGGAAATTGGAGGTCAACTGAGGCAGTATGTGATGAGATTGGTGCTCCCTTTCTTATACTTGATGTTGATATGGAACTACTACAAGTATGTGGACCACTTCTAATGGAAGTCATTCTGCATTTTTCCTTGTGTTTGCATGAACTGCAGAGGCTTATGATCAGTTTGGATGATTGTCTCCTTCCCGAAAATATAATGCCTCCATTGGCCGCAGGCTTGTACAATGGATTACATTTCTTTGTTGAAAGTTGGGTACTTACGGATAGTATCTGATAGTGTCTCACTATTATAGGCCACGGGATGTTCATGTTGAGTGAGAATTTCACCCATAGCATAGTTTGAAGCATCTATCTTAATCTCAAACGACTGATGCAAGTTGAGTAATGAGAGCATCGGGGTTAAGAAAAAGCATTGCTTAAAATAATCAAACACTTTCTACTGAGACTGGCCCCACATGAATCTTTCCTTGCCACATCCCCTAGTCACTTGTCTAAGGGCCCATGCAATGTGGGAGAATCCCAACATGAACCTGCGATAGAAATTTGAAATGCCTAATAAGTTTCGAAGCTTAGTGAGTGTGGTTGGGGCTGGCTAGTCACAAATGACCTGGATTTTGGCTAGATCGACATGCACCCCATGCTCATCAACAATTTAGCCTAGGTATTGGACCTTATTCATTTCGAAGGAGCATTTTTCCAAATTTTCATATAGCTTGTGTTATCGCAGAGTGTGCAGAACCTATTGAATGTGATGCAAGTTTTTCACCCAATTCTTGTTGAAGATGAGGATGTCATCCAAATACACTACCATAAATGAATTGGTGAAAGGCCGCAAGATATCATCCATCATCCTCATGAAAGTTGTTGGGGAATTTTTCAAGCCAAAGGGAATCACCAACTATTCAAAAATACCTTTTTTGGACTTGAAGGAAGTCTTCCATACATCGGTATGCTCTATTGGGACCTAGTGGTAGTCGAACTTTAGATTAATCTTACTAAAGTATTTTTCGCCCTTGAGCTAGTAAGGAAGATTGTCAATTTGGGGAATTGGGTATCGGTTCTTGACTGTGATCTTATTTAGGGCCTGGTAATCAATGCAGCGTCGCCAGGGCCCATCTTTCTTCTACACAAGCACGATTGGGCTTCCACAAGGTGATGAGCTTGGTTGGATGCACCCCTTTTCGAGCATCTCTTGGATCTGGTGCTTGATTTCCTCTTTTTTTGACAGAGAGTGGTGATAGACTATCCCAATGGGTAGCGGTGCATCAGGGGTCATATTGATTGAGTGCTTGACCTAACAGTGCAGAGTTACCCCAGTGGGTGAGGAGAATATGTCTTTGTATTCTTCCACGACCTTATCCACTTGCTTCTGTTGTGTGGAAATACCTTTCACGGAGACCATGGATGTGTTTGCAACCTTCTTCTCACTCTGAGCGTGAATTACGATAAATACAAACTTTGTGGTCTAAGAGATGACCTTTCTGCATTTCTTGGTAGAGATCAAGGAAATGGCAGCAGATGGGACTACCTCTGGTATCATGTATAATTTCATTTCCAAAGTATTAAGAACACTAGGAGGAATAGACTCATATACAACATGATGTTTCCATAAATAAGGTTCACCCAAAATAACATCACAAACTTCAAGGATGGCGACATCACAATTTACCTCATCTTTGAAGGGATTGATGTCGTAGGCCAGGCGACACTGTTGGATGACATGAATATCACTCCCTTGGTGGAGCCATCCAATGGTGTATGACTGTGGGTGTTGTGATGTCGATAGATCCAACCTCTTGACAGCCTCTGTTGAGATTAGGTTCCTCTAGCTACCACTATCAACGAAGAAGTGAATCGAAGTACCCTTCACCCACATCTATGAATGAAAGAGGTGCTCACATTCCTATGGTTCATCAGGTTTGTTGGGTTGGACCTTGGTGGTGGTAGAAACATTGGCATTGGGTTGTGCAACAATGATCTATCTCCCTTTTTTTCGTTCTAACTCTGATTCTAAGCCTACATCTAATTCATAGGATTTTACCTCGGCCACTAATGACTGCTTTGAGAGGCATTCAGCATTGTTATGCTAGGGGATCTTATGGAACTCACACCATTTCACACTTTCTTTATTTGTCTTCCCATTGTCCTTCTTTGTTTGTGATTTGGATTGGTTGTCCTGAGGTTTCCCATCCTTTATCTATCCTTTTTTCTGCAGGTTGGGGGCACCTTTTCCTTGCTTCTTCTATGATGGGTTTGCAGACCCAACCTATCACGTCTTTTGTTTAAGCTTCTGCTCAATTTTGATAGCATATCGATAGGTCATTTCCAAGGATGAAATGACTAGAAAATCCATTTATGTATGAATGTATCTATGCAGAACATCGCGGTACTTGAGCACCACATGTCACTCAGAATCTTTGATACCCAACTTGGTGCGAAAGGTATGGAAGACATTGGTGAACTATGGCACTATTTGGTCCCTTTCTAGTCACAGTGTGATCCATCTTGTATATAAGTCGTCATAACTTCCAACATGGGAGTATTATTCCTTAATAGCATCCCTGAAGCAACCCCAAGTGGGTACAACCACAAATAATGTAAATCCCTCTATTTCTTTTTTCACAGAGAAAGTCTCCCACCAATATCTGACATGGGGGACAACCTTGAGGAGCGCAAATGTAATCTTTTCTCTATCAAAAATGTTACGGACAGAAAAATACCCTTATACAAGGTTTAACCATTTATCTAAAGCTTCTACATTTATTTGACTTTCAAATATAGGAATATAAAAAATGATCTATACCTTGAAGGGGGTGGTGCCTCCGCTTGAGGTAGATGTGTCGCTTATCTGCAGTCGTCAAAGCTTTGTGCCAATATGTCCATCATATTGTTCCTTTGTTGCTTGAGGGATTCCTCAAGCAACATTTTGAAAGGATATCATGTCCTATTGTATTTATTTTCTCCCGCCATGGATGGTTGCTTGGGAGAGCGAGAGCAGTAGTCCTCAAGAGAATCAAGCTCGAGACACAACTCTCTATACCCTGACCTCGTCACGGACATGCACTAAAAAAAACAAGGAGTAGACTGCTCTGATACCATTGATCCGGATTTATGAGCGGAACAAAATGAAAACACAAATCTATAATATTAACATAGAGACACAATGAATAATAATAGAGATACAGTAAAACTCGTCTTCTATTAAATAAGAAATATGTTGAAACTGTAAAATGCAGACTTAAACAAGCTTGCTAGAATGGTGACAGCTTATCTCTGAGAAGACGTGTGACGGCTACGCTCATTAGCAAGAAAATGAGTACAATGAGGCTCCAAAGGAATTTTTACATCAAAAATGAATTCCAAAACCCTATACATCCAAAAACCTAACCCTAGGAGAGGAAGCGCTAAAAGTCATGTGGGCCCCGTTGGGGTAAGTAGGTACATCAACTTCTCGCGGTCGTAACTTTTTCATACAATCTCCATTTTAGGCGCACGATGTAGCGTTGGAAAGGTCTATCCAAGGACTAAACAATATGCGATCACGCTCTAACTCCAAATCTAGTGTGACTATGGTGGGCCCAAAAAACATTTTTTAGGGCCTCAAAACAGCCCCAGAAGTTTAGGACCCGAAAAGCTAGAAAAAAACTACCAAGATGAAAACTGAAACTTCCAAGATGGAATCTGTAAGTGAGCTAGATGGAATAGGTGGGTGGCCATCGATATCCACTTGGATCAATCCTCCCCCCTTAGGAAGTAGTGGTCTCCATTACATTGAGCTCCCCCATCATATGAGGAAATTTCTGCAAAATTTGGCTTCGGGTAAGCCACGTGCCTTGGTGGAGGAGTTGCCCTGCTTTGACAACCTGAGAAAGCTAAAACTTTTGTTGGTGATTTCCCTTTACCTGTGTGTCCATGATCTGCTCAGTGGATTATTGTTCCATGAAATCAGGGTTGAGCTCTATCATTGTCGATTGTTCTGTTATCTTTGAGGTGTCCAATAATGGTGGAAAGTGTGGTCGAAGGATGTCCACATTAAACACTGGGTGCAAGCCAAGGAAGGGGTGTAACGTCCCCAGCCACCAACAGGTTGGGAAATGTCACTTCCTGGATGTCTATCCTTGCTCTGATACCATTTTGTAACACCCTCGGCCACCCAAGTCAGGGCATGCTACTCCAAATAACGCTCTGATACCATATAATGCAAATTAAACAACTATAGCATTATTTTCATGCCACTATTCATGCGGAAATAACATTAAAACATACAGGAATTATAGACATACAATTCTAACAACATTATAACTTGATTTCAAGATACACATCATACAAAGAAAATATATTTGGTACTTATCTTTTAATATATGACCACAAACTGCGTATAGACCTTCCATGAACCTCCCATCCTTAGACCACGTTGCTCATCACGCTCAGTAGTGGGTCACCCCTGAGATGGGACTAAAATCCATCGAGCAAGGGATTCCTAGGCTTGGAAAGGACAACAGGAAAGTCGTACAGATCAACAAGAAGGATTTTCTCCCATGAGCCAACTCACACTAACAACCTACAGCCTCTCATTCCCCACATGCTTGTCCCACCCTAGGAAGTGTGCCCCTTATTTTCTCAATATTCCTTTGTCTGCCCCACTTCCCTTCCAAGGCTTCAGCAATAGGCCATACAATAATTATTCGAGCACTATAGTTGTCGTTGGGATCCCTCTAGGAAGTCACTTCCCCAACAACCTCTCTCACCTGGAGAGAGTTTCTTACAGGCCTAACAACCTTCTTCTTCAATCCACGAGCCTGACAAGCTGCCTCTTCAACCCCCATAGGCCTAACAACCTGCTTCTTCAATCCAACTCCTAAGTCAATTCAAGTAAGGGTGATGGCAACAGTAAAACTCGGTATAGAACAGATGATGGCAGCAAGCCATGCTCAGTCAAGTAACTGTGTTGGAAACAATAGCAAACCGTTAAGGCATGGTACGGGCTCAGGAAAAGTATAGGTGTGTTGTACTTCACGTGAAAGGTACGAGGTAGCTCAAAGTTCCTACAGGTTCCAGGAGTGAGTGAATGATGCAGGGGTCGACGATGAAGGAAATGGATCAATGCGTGAATCCGTGGGGAGTATGGAAGACTACCGAGAATGGCCAGGGTTGCGAGAATGGAAAGAGAACCCCCAATGAGCTGGATTTCCCAACTATAAACTGCATGTGCCTAGGTTGACACATGTCTTCATGTAGCTACATGAGCTCCACTTAACACTCGTTCCCTTTCCCCGGGAACTTAGGACAACATAGATTATGTCAACCTTAGCCTTTTGAAAATAATAATATAATATTATCCCTTTAGAGGTAAGCCTTCTAGATTAGCCCCTATTCCTAGCTTATCCCCTTCCCTTACCCTACCTAGTGGAGCTTAGTCCCCCATAACTCTTTCTTTGTGGTCGGTCTACACGCAGTGGTGTAATTTTATTAATGATGTGTGTATTTACATATACAAAATCAGGCTCATTGACCTTGTCATCTAGGCTCTTTGGCCTAATAACATATAATTATTCTAGCTTATAAACACTTGGCTCACCATCCTATAAACATAATTACAATTCAGCAGGGGCTCGGCCTTGGGGTGTTACAATCTCCTCCCCTTATTTTTGCATTGTCCTCAGTGCAACTTATTTACACAACAATAGAAAGATTTCCAAATTCCTCAAAAAGATGTGGGTACTCTGCCCGCATAGCATCTTCATGCTCCCATGTTGCATCCTCATGATCATACTAGGTCCACTAGACTTTTACAATCCCTATGGCTCAACTCCAGAGATGCTTGCTTTTACGGTCTAGTATGCACACTGGATGCACCCGAAAAACGCTTTCTTGCTCCACCTGAATCACATTCCAATCAATAACATGATTAGTATCAGGTATATATTTCTTAAGCAATGACATATGAAATACATTATGTATAGGAATAGATGCAGGAAATGCAAGCATATAAGCTACTAGTCCATTCCTTTCTAGAATTTCAAAGGGTCCACAATATATGGCTGCCAACTTGGAACATCTTCTCAGCTTCATGGAACTTTTGTTGTCTTTCACCTTCAGGAAAACATGATCACCCATTTTAAACTCTCTATGGGTTCTACCTTTGTCTACATATGTTTTATGCATGTCTTGATCAGCCTTCAAATTCAGTTTAATATTCAGCATTTTCTCTTCCATTTCCTTGAGCATCTCTGGCCCAATCACTACCCTATCAATTGGGTTGTCCCATCTTACTAGGGTGTTTCACTTTCTGCCATAAAGTGCTTCAAACGGGCTCATCTCCAGTGATGCTTGATACCCATTGTTGTAGGAAAATTCTACCAAGTGTAGATAATCTTCCCATTTAGATGGTTTTTCCATCTCATACATCCTTAGCATATCATCTGTCACTTGGTTCACCCTTTCTGTTTGCCCATCCGACTCAGGATGATATGTTGTGTTGAAGTTCAAATTTGTTATGAACCCTTTGAATAATGAGGTAAACTTTGGGTCTCTGTCAAACACAATTATCTTGGGTATGCCATACAAGTATGCTACTTCCCTCATATAAATATCAGCACCATTGGTTTCCTTGTGAGTAGTCTTCAATGGGATAAAATGGGAAGCTTTAGTAATCTTGTCCACCACCACCATGATTGCATCATGCTGCTTTCTTGTTCTGGGTAATCCTGTGATGAAATCCATTGTTACAACTTCCAATTTCCACTCAGGAATGGGTAATGGTTGTAGAAAACCAACTAAGTTTCTATGCTCAACCTTTACCTTTTGATACTCCAAGCATTTAGCAATAAAATCAGTAATCTTCCTCTTCATTCCTGGCCAATAATATTGCCTCTTGATTGTTGAAATTTTTTTCTGATATCCTGGGTGTCATGCATAAGGTACATTGTGCATTTCTTTTAAAATTTCACTCCTCAATTTAGGAGAATTGGGTACATAAATTATGTTTCTGTACAAGAGAATTCCATCAATTCCCAAATCATAATCATCAACTTTTTGCTGCATTTTACCTTCTTGTAATTTTGTTACCAATCCCATGTACTACAAATCTGATTTTGTAGCCTCCACAATTCTATCTTTCAAATCTAATTGGTACATGCTAATGGTTGTAGCATGCAACTCATGCACTCTTCTTTTGAGTGCATCATCTACTTTTTTCTCTTTCCCCTTGATATGCTTTATATCAAAGTCATAGTCACAGAGGAATTCTAACCATCCGCTTTGCCTACCATTCAAAGTAGGTTGATCAAACATATACTTTAGACCATTATCGTCTGTCCTCGACTCAAACCTCTTTCCCATGAGGTAGTGCCTCTGCTTCCTCAAAGCGTGCACTATGGCTGCCAACTCCAAATCATGAGTGGCATAGATCCTTTCATGCTCTTTCAATTTTCTGGACTCGAAACATATTACAAATCCATTCTGACTAAGGACTCTTCCAAGTCCTTATTTGCACAGATCTGAGCAAACCATTAAATCTTCATTCAGATCAGGAATCTGCATAATTGAAGCACTAGTTAACAGTTGCTTCAATTGTTGGAAGCTCATTTCACATTATGTTTTCCATTGAAACTTCTTCCCCTTCCTTTGCAAAGAAGTGATGGGATGAGCTATTCTCAAAAACCCTACAATGAACCTTTTGTAGTAGCCCACTAGACCCATGAAGTATCTAACTTCTTTCACATTATTAGGTGTTTTCCACCCTCTAATGGCTTCTATATTCTCGGGATCCACTGTTATCCCATCTTCAGATATGATATGCCCCAAATAGTGAATTTTGTTTTGATCAAATGAGCACTTGCTCAATTTGGCATACAACTGATGCTCTCTTAGCACTTGCAAAATTATCCTCAAATGATGCTCATGCTCTTCTTCCGACTTGGAATATACAAGGATGTCATCTAAAAAGACAATGACAAACTTGTCCAAATATTCTCAGAAAACACCATTCATTAGGCACATGAAAATAGTTGGTGTATTTGATAACCCAAATGGCACCACTGTGAACTCATAATGATCATACCTTGTTTTGAAGGCGGTCTTGTTGATATCTTCCTCTTTAATCCCTACCTGATGGTATCATGACTCGAGATATATCTTTGAAACTATCATTTCATCCTTCAATCGATCGAAGAGATCATCAATCCTTGGTAGAGGATACTTGTTCTTTATAGTTACCTTGTTCAACTGTATGAAATCGATGCACAATCTCAGTGTCCCATCTTTCTTCTTCACAAACAAGACTGGGGCACCCCAAGGTGACACACTTGGGTGTATATACCCCTTCTTCATAAGTTCTTCAAGCTACATTTTCAACTCCTTCAGTTCTGGTGTACTCATTTTGTAAGGAGTTTTTTATACTGGAGTTGCTCCATGCATTAAATTTATAGAGAAATCAATATCTCTCTTTGGGGGTAGTCCTGGTACCTCCTTGAACACATCTTCCAAATATTCTGGGACTGCATGATCCTCCATATTTTTCACCTTATCCTTAGATGCTTCCTCCATATGGGCTACAATTATTTGACATCCCTTCCTGTAACACTTTTTCAGATGCATTGCTGAAATTTCTCCGATAGTCACTGCCCTAGGAATTCCCTACACTTTCTTTAGGTTCCCTTCCTCATCTAAGCAAGTAAATTCCTTTTTATGACAGTCTAGGATAGCATGATGTTGTTCCAACCAATCCATACCAATTATACAGTCATATGAACCTAAAGGAAAGATGTTCAAATCTGTCCTCATGCTCAATCCATTCATGTCCATAAGACATGACTTAACCAACTCATTAACTTTTCTTTTGGCTACGGTAGCCAGTTGCACCAACCAAGATTTTCCATGTGTGTTTCTTGGCAAATGCAAACTTTCCACCATCTTAGGATCTATATAACTATGACTAGCTCCTGAATCAATTAAAATAGTAATGACTCGGTTGTGGATCATACCTTCCACTTCAATCATATGTGACTGATGCTCTACCTTCTTGTTTTCCAGAGCTACATAGATCCTAGGTACACTTTTTCCCATGTCCTCCATTATTTCATCTCGTTGTACATTTTGAACAGCTCTCGCTTTGTTACTTCTGTGAGGACAATATCTAAACATATGATCTCCTTTACAACCCCAACATTGAATAGGTGGTTGCATTGGCCTTTGGCCACCTGTCTCAATCATTCTAGATTCTCTAGAAGTTGGTTGTCCCTAAGGATTATTTCTGAAGAATGGTGGCTTAGTTCCCTTCTTCCTCTGATCCATCTTGAATTTCTTCTTGTCTTCCCAAGCTTTTTGGAAATTTGGCCTTGCTTTTTGTTGGTCATATAGGCACTTAGCTTGCCTTATGGTCTCCTCCAATGTTTTGGGATCATCATATTGTATGTTTTCACTGATGAATGATGGAAAACCACTATAGCTTTGAATCTTGATTGTCTCATCCTTGATGAAAGAGACATACTTCATCAATTCTAAAAACCTTATTTCATATCCATCTATTGTCATACTCCCAAGCTTGAGTTCAAAGAACTCTTTCATTTTCTTGTCATAGTATCTCTTAGTCAAGTATTTATTTTCGAAATACTTCTTGAATTCCCTCCAAGTAACATTTTTCTCTTTGATGTGTTGCACCTTCACAAGTTGATACCACCACATGGATGCCTTTCCTTTGAGTTGATAGATGGAAATTCTTCCTTTTGCATGAGAAGAATAATTATGCAATTGAAAATACTTTCTCATAACCAGCAACCATGTCTCTGCATCTTCATCCTTCTTGTGCTCACCATCAAATGTAGGAGGTTTGATTTTGTCCATTTCCCCTTGGAGCTCATCCACCCCAAAGCTCTTATGTTTCCTGACAGGGAATGGACTTGAGTTGTTGTGTGCTCTCTTATTGGAATGCCTCGGGGAGTGATGGTGATGTCTACTAACACTTCTTGTTCTTCTTTTCTCATCAAGAGACCTATGACTTCCTGATTTGCTTGATCCACTCTCCTTATCCAATTTATTTTGTATTATTTCCAGGATCTGCATCAACTTGATGTTGAAGTATTCATGTTGCTCCCTGGATCTCATAATCTTTTTGTTATCTGCTTGGTGAATTTGGACCTCTTTTTGTAATTCTTTTATAATTTTCATCATGCCCACGTCTTTATCTATTTCTTCTCCATGCCCATTGGAGTTTTCTCCTTCAACTCCCAAATGGACATCCATTCCTCTAGATTCATTCTCCAAACTATAAGCATCTTGTGCCTCCTCCATTTCTCTGCACTAGGCAAAAATCCAGTTCAATTCTGACAATTGTTAATACTGCAAAATGTTTAGTCAACCAAGTTTTTGTCAGGGTATTAGACTTAATAATTTTCCAGAATAACATAAACCAATCTGGTTCAACAAAATAATATCCACCTCCATTTTCAGTGGGTCTTGGTCAATCAAGAACCTATCAGGCTTCTATCTCTAAGCCCAGCTCTGTTCTGCAACAATTTTCGGGCGCTATTTTCTTTACTTTTTTCTTTTTCTTTTTTCTTTTTTCTTTTTTGTTTTTTTCAGCCCTTGGTTCACATGTGACCATGGTTGTGATCCAGTGCTAATGATTTGGGCGCTTATACGAAGCCTTGAAACTTTGGGCTCCGAAGCTTCAGAGGTTTCCCTTTTTCTGTGTGTCCCAAACATCACAAAACAATGAACTGACAAATGCACGAAGAATGGTGGATCTATAGTCCACATTCCTTTCTCGGATATAAGGTGGATCAGAACTTCAGGGACTCCAGGCTTCGGTGGTTTCCAAAGCACTTCCCAACAAATCTCTCAGTGTGTCGAATTGGTGAGTTTTCGAAGTGGGGTGGATCAACGGTCCACGACTTCCCAGCATCCAACGACTGATACTTGCTATGGAACTCTAGGCTTCAGGACTCTGGGACTTTGAAGCTTCAGGGCTCTGGGAATTCAAAGGATTTTTCCTTTGCACATCCCAAAAATCCCAAATCACAAATCTTTGAATACTTCCATGTCACCCCCAGTGACGTCATTATGTCACATTACTTCGACACTATGAAACTTCAAAAATTTCTTCCTTCCATTCCAACATGAACCATTTATTTTGGAGTGTCAAGTCTCCAGACTTCATGATTGGGTGCCACGCATCCATTGTGACCATTAGGGGCTCCACCATCCATGCTTGAGAGGAGGGCCACGTGGTGAAATATTAGAAGTGGACATGTGGCCATATCATACGGGTGACACATGTCACGTTCTAACTGGCATTTCAATCATCCAAAGGTTCTTAACTCATTGACACTTGGCACACATCCCATGTGTCCACGTCATTTCGAGTGACGTCAGCAAGCAACGTCACTTCAAAACTTTGGTCTCGGTGGTTTTTACACTTTCACACCCTAATTCTCCTGAACGCCAAAATTTCGAACCTTCTTACCTTCCGGGGTCCACATAGTACAACTGTCAACATCAAGGTGGTGGCATGTGGCATGTCTAGGAAGGGTCCACATCACTATTGGTGATGTCATCCTGCCACGCCACTTCTACTCTTTTTCTTCGGGACTTCAGCCTTCGATGGTTTGTGCATCAACACACTCCAATTCTCCTAAACTCCGAACTCTTGAATGAAGTTGATCCATCCTTGATCAAATCCAACGATGAAAACTCCCCCCCCCTGGATCTACGGTGTAGATTCTCTTCAGGACTTCGGAACTTTAGGCTTCGGCCCCTCTTGCTCTTATAACCCATAAATTTCACCAAAGTCATGAAGTCTGAATGACTTGGAGGTTAACCTTCATGCACTTTTCTCCAGATATGACAGTTGTGAAGGATCCTCCTTCTCCCGAATAGATCCTACAGCCCAATCACCATGGATGTTGTGGTTTCTTTCTTTGTGGCCATTTCTTAAACCGTTACACTTCATGCGCTTATGAACACAATCTAAGTGTTCTCTCAATGCCCTTCTGACACTCTGCACATCAAAATTCTCTAGAATTTTTACTCTGAATTCCTCATTCATGGCCCATCCAGATTCAGTGTTGAAACCGTGGGCTTTGAACTTGAATTTTGTCCATTTCGACAACAATTCTTTTCTAAAAAAATTTCTTCAACTTCCACCAACATGGCCCATCCAGGATCAGTGTTGAAACCATGGCTCTGATACCACTTTTGTAATGTCCCCAGCCACCAATAGGCCAGGCAACGTCACTTCCTGGACATCTCTCCTTGCTCTGATACCATTTTGTAACACCCCAGCCACCCAGGTCGGGGCATGCTACTCCAAATAACGCTTTGATACCATATTTATATATACATATCTATCTAATGAAAATTAAATAACTATATCATTTTTTTCGTGCCACTATTCATGTGGAAATAACATTAAAACATACGAGCATTATACACATACAATTCTAACAACATTATAACTTGATTTCAAGATACACATCATACAAAGAACAAAGATTTGGTACTTATCTTTTAATAGATGACCACCAACTGTGTGCAGACCTTCCACGAACCTCCCAGCCTTAGACCATGCTGCTCATCACGCTCAGTAGTAGGTCACCCCCGAGCTGGGACTAAACTCCACCGGGCAAGGGATTCCTAGGCTTGGCAAGGACAACAGGAAAGTTGCACAGATCAACAGGAAGGATTTTCTCCCAGGAGCCAACTCACACTAACAGCCTACAACCTCTCATTCCCCACATGCTTGTCCCACCCCAGGAAGTGTGCCCCTTCTCTGCTCAACATTCCTTCGGCTACCCCACTTCCTTTCCAAGGCTTCAGCAACAGGTCGGAAAGAAATTCTTTGAGCACTATAGTTGTCGTTGGGCTCCCTCTAGGAAATCACTTGCCCAACAACCTCTCTCACCTGGAGAGAGTTTCTTACAAGACTGAAAACCTGCTTCTTCAGTCCACGGTCTTGAAAACCTGCCTCTTCAACCCCCATAGGCCTAACAACCTCCTTCTTCGGTACAGATCCTAAGTCAATTCAAGTAAGGGTGATGGAAACAAAAAAACTTGGTATAGAACAGATGATGGCAGCAAGCCATGCTCAGTCAAGGAACAGCATTGGCAACAACAGTAAACCATTAAGGCACGGTACAAACTTAGAAAAAGTATAGGTGCATTGTACTTCACAGGAAAGGTATGGGGTAGCTCAAAATGCATGCAGGTTCCAGGGGTGTGTGAATGATGCAGGGGTCAACGATGAAGGCAATGGCTCAATGCGTGAATCTGTGGGGAGTATGATGCAGGGGTCGACGATGAAGGCAATGGCTCAATGCGTGAATCTGTGGGGAGTATGGCAGACTTATGAGAATAGAGAGGGTTGCAAGAATGGCAATATAACTCCCAACGATCTAGCTTTCCCAGCTATAAACTGCATGCATCCAGGTTGACACATGTCTTCCTGCAGCTGCATGAGCTCCACTTAACACTCGTTCCCTTTCCCCAGGAACTTAGGACAACACAGATTATGTCAACCTTAGCCTTTTGGAAATAATAATAGAATATTATCCCTTTAGTGGTAAGACTTCTAGCTTATCCTCTATTCCTAGACACTTAGCCCCTTCCCTTACCCTACCTAGTGGAGCTTAGTCCCCCATAACTCTTTCTCTGTGATCGGTCTACACGCAACGGTGTAATTTTATTAATGATGTGTGTATTTACATATACAAAATAAAGCTCATTGGAATTAGCATCTAGGCTCTTCGACCTAATAACATATAATTCTTCCATCTTATAAACACTTGGCTCACCAGCCTATAAACATAATTACAATTCAGCAGGGGCTCGGCCTTGGGATGTTACAAGGGGGGAATGTTAATCTCAAATTCATTGTCACCCATAGCCTTGGTGGTGGTATAAGGTCCATAGCGGAGTGGATGAAGCTTTTGATGGGGTCCTGTAAGGCATTGTTTTTGCAAGTGTAACCAAATTTTATCTCCCAATTGAAACTTGTGTGGCACCCAGTGTTGATCATGGAGTTTCTCGTACTTGGAATTTGACTTATGAAAAATATCTCGAACCTATTGGTGGATGTTCTGAATTCATTCAATGCACTAGGTGGCTTTGTCAGCTTCGGTTTGTGTATGGGATGATTCTTCTTGTATGGATGCAAGGGGTGGTGCAACATCCATGGGACCCAATGGTTGAAATCCCAACCCCACCTGAAAAGGGTTGTGGCTAGTTGAGCTATGTATGGATCTATTGTAACTGTGTTGAACATAGGAAAGACTCTCATCCCATGTGTGTGGATGCTTGGAATTGTACATGCACAAAATATGCACGATCATCCTATTGACGACCTCGGTTTGGCCATCCGTTTGGGGATGGAAGGTCCTGGATTTGGTGAGCTTGGTGTCCAGTCATGACTAGAGGCTCGACTAGAATGTGTTGAGGAACCAGTTGTCTCGATCGGAGATGATGGTTTTTGGTATCCCGAAACGCACCCACACTCATTTGAAGAAGATCTTGGCAGTGGCCTCTACTATGATTTTCGTCTTCAAGGTGACCAGAATCACCATCTTGGAAAATTGATCAACAACCACGAAAACATAGTCATTTCCCTGCCTAGTTGAAGGAGGTCCCAACATGTAGTCCATTGAGATGGATTCCAAGGGCCTGTCAGGAGTAGGAAGAGGGGTGTACATGCCTTGTTTCTTAATTTCCGATTTGGAAATGGTGCATTCCATGTAGGACCTAATATACTTGATGACATCATGTCGGTGTTTCATCCAATAGAAATGTTGTTGCAGCATTTCCACTATCTTCTCTATGCCAAAGTGTCATGTCGCTTGACTGTAGTGAGCTTCCCCAATCAACTTCGCTCGCTTGCTTGATCAAATGCATATATGGCCCAGATGGCACAACAACATGTCCTACAGATGAAAATCAGTGGCAATTGTGTTTGTTCCCATCATCTGATAGGTAGTGGCAAAGTCAGGATCTTTCTCATAGAGTTGGGTTCATTTGGAGCTCTCTTTTCCGTAGTAATGTAGCACTATGGTTAATGCGGCAACTGGAGGTCGACTAAGGTAGTCAATGACACGATGGCCGGTGCTCCCTGTCTTATATTATTTGTTGAGATGGAATTGTTGCAAGTATGTGGACCACTTCTGATGGCAGTCATTCTGCAATTTTCCTTATGTCTGCATGAACTACAAAGGCTTATGATCAATGTGGATGATTGTCTGCTTCCCAAGAATGTAATGAATCTGTTGGTGGCAAGCTTGTACAATGGGGTACATTTCTTTTTTGTAAGTGGGGTACTCACGAATACTATCTGATTGTGTCTCACTATGATAGGCCACGTGATGTCCTTCTTGAGTGAGAATTGCGCCCACAACATAGTCTGAAGCATTTGTCTTAGTATTAAACATTTGTTGTAGGTCAGGTAATGAGAGAACTGAGGTTGAGCACAAGTTTTTCTTCAAATCATAGAACTCTTTCTATTGTGACTGGCCCCACACGAATTTATCCTTTCCACCACCCCTGGTCACTTGGCTAAGGACCCATGCAATTTGGGAGAATCCCAACATGAACCTGCGATAGAAATCAGTAAGGCCTAACAAGCTTCGGAGCTCAATGAGTATGGTCAGGGTCGGCCAGTCATGGATGACCTAGATTTTGGTTGGATCGACATGCACCCCATGCTCATCAACAATGTATTATAGGTATTGGACCTTGTTCATGCCGAAGGAACATTTTTCCAAATTTGCATATAGCTTGTGTTGTCGCAGAGTATGCAGAACGTGTTGAATGTGTTGCAAGTGTTCCGCCCAATTATTTCTAAAGATGAGGATGTCATCCAAATACACTACCAAAAATGAATTGGTGAAATTTTGCAAGATATCTTCCATCATCCTCATGAAAGTTGTTGGGGCATTTTTCAAGCCAAAGGGCATGACCAACCATTTAAAATACATTCTTTGGACTTGAAGGTTGTCTTCCATACATTGGTTTACTCTATTGGGACCTAGTGGTAGCCAGACTTCAGATCAATATTACTAAAGTATTCAGCCCCCTTGAGCTGGTCAAGGTGATCGTCAATTTGGGGAATTAGGTACCAGTTCCTGACTATGATTTTATTTAGGGCCTGTTAATCAATGCAGAGTCGCCATGACCCATATTTCTTCTGCACAAGCACGATTAGGCTTCCACAAGGTGATGATCTTGGGTGGATGTGCCCCTTTTCAAGCAGCTCTTGGATCCAGCACTTGATTTCCTCATTTTTTGACAAATATCAACGATAGAATGGCCCATTAAATAGCATTGTGCCAAGGTTCAGATCGATTGGGTGCTTGAACTGACAGTGCAGAGGTACCCCAATGGGTGAGGAGAAGATGTATTTGTATTCTTCCACAACCTTATCCACTTTCTTTTGTTGCATGGAGAGACCTTTCACGGAGGCCATGGATGTCACTGCAACCTTCCACTCATTGTGAGCATGAATTACGAAGAAGACAAACTTCTCAATCAAAGATATGACCTTCCTACATTGCTTGGAAGAGATCAAGGAAATGGAAGTAGATGGGACTACATATGGTATCCTGTATAATTTCCTATCCAAAGTAATAATAACACTATGAGGCCTAGGCTCATATACATCATGACGTTTCCATAAATAAGGTTGGCCCAAAAGAACATCACAAACTTCAAGGAGGGTGACATCACACAATACCTCATCTTTGAATGGCTTGATGTCGTAGGCCAGGCGACACTGTTGGTTGACGTGGAGATTGCTTCCTTAGCGCAACCATCCAATGGTGTACATTTGTAGGTGTGGTGATGTCGGCAAAACCAATCACTTGATGACCTCTATTGAGATGGGGTTCTTCTGTCTACCGCTATCAACAATGAAGTGTGGTGGAGTACCCTTCACCGACATATGTGAATGAAATAGGTTCTCACCTTCCTCTAGTTCATTAGGTTCATCGGGTTGGACCTTGGTTGTGGTAGAAACAGTGGCACTCGGTTCTACATCAATGATCTGTCTCCCTTTTTCTAGTTCTGTCTTTGAGTTGGAGACTATATCTGATTCAAAGGCTTTCACCTTAACGACCAATGATTGCTTTGAGAGGCATTCAACAGTGTTATTCCAGGGGATTTTATGGAACTCGCACCATTTTCCAGTGTCTTTCTTTGTCTTCCCATTGTCCTTCTTTGTTTGTGGTTTGGAATGGTTGTCCTCAGGCTGCCCATCTTTTCTCTGCCCTTTTTTCTATAGTTTGGGGCCGCCTTTTCCCTCCTTCTACTGTGAGGGGTTTGGAGACACAAATTATTGTGTCTTATGTTTAATCTTTTGCTCAATTTTGACAGCATATAGATAGGCCATTCCCAAGGACGAAATGTCCAGAAACTCCATTTTTGTCTAGATGTATCTATGAAGACCGTTGTGGTACTTGAGCACCAGATATCGCTCAGATTCTTTGATACCCATATTGGTGCACAAGGTATGGAAGGCATTGGTGAACTATGGCATTGTTTGGTCCCTTTCCTGCCACAATGTGGTCCATCTTATGTATAAGTCATCATAACTTCCAACATGGTATTATTGTTCCTTAATAACATCCCTGAAGGAACCCCAAGTGGATGCAACTACAAATAATGTAGATCCCTCTATTTTCTTTTTCTCACAGAAAGTCTCTCACAAATATTTGACATGGAGGACAGCCTTATTGAGCGCAATTGTAATATTTTCTCTATCGAAAAAGTTGTGGATAGAAAAATGCTCTTCTAGAAGGTTCAACCATTTATCTGCAGCATCTGCATCTATTTGACCTTCAAATATAGGAATATCAAAATTGATTTGTACCTTGAAGTGGGCGGTGCCTCCGCTTGAGGTAGATGTGTCGATTGTCGACAATGGTCAAAGGATTTGTGCAAAGTTGTCCATCATCTCATTCCTTTGTCTCTCAAGGGATTCCTCGAGAAAAAATTTCAAAGGATCTCATGTCCCATCGTCTTTATTTTCTCCTACCATGGAAGGTTTCTTGGGCGTACGAGAGAATTTCTTCTCAATAGAATTCAAGCTCGAGACCCAACTCTCTATACCCTTACCTCGTCGGGGACATGCACTAAAAACGACAAGGAGAAGACTGCTCTGATACCACTGATCCAGATTTATGAGAGAAATGAAATGAAAACACATATCTATAATATCAACACAGAGATACAGTGAAAAATAATAAAGATACAGTAAAACTTGTCTTCTATTAAATAAGAAATATGTTGAAATTGTAAAATGTAGACTGAAACAAGCTTGCTAGAATGGTGGCAAATTCTGAGAAGAGATGTGACGGCTATGCTCATTCACAAGAATATGAGTACAATGAGGATCCAAAGGCCTTTTTACATCAAACATGATTTCCAAAACCCTAGACATCCAAAAACCTAACCCTAGGAGATGAAGCGTGAAAACTCATGTGGGTGCCATTAGGGTAAGTTGGTACATCAACTTCTAGGGGTCGTAACGTTTGCATACGATCTTCATTTTAGGCGCACGATATCTCGTTGGAAATTTCTATCCGAGGACTACATATTATGCTATCACACTTTGACTCAATCTACAGTGTGACTGTGGTGGGACCAAAAAACTTTTTTTAGGGCCTCAAAACGGCCCTGGAAGTTTAGGACCTGAAAAGCTAGAAAAAAACTGCCAAGATGAAAACTGAAAATGATAAGATGAAATCTGTATGTGAGTCAGTTGGAATAGGTGGGTGGCCATCAATATCCACCCGGATCACATAAAAACATCATGAATAAGTAAAACTCATGCCCCACCACTTCATGTATTATTTCATCAACAAACGGTGTTGGAAATGGATATATAACAGTCTTCTTATTTATCCCTTAGAAGTCAACATATACTTTTAATTTCTTTGTTTCCTTCTTCTTTGGTTGTATGACCATAGGATTGTCCCACTTAGATTTTTCGAGTGGGTGGATGATGTCGATGACCAACATCCCTTCAATTTCCTTCTGAATAATTGCTTTATACTTATGTTTTAATTTTGTAAAGACATTTTTTAATGGGATTAACCCCTTGTATGAGGTCAATTTTCATCTCACCCATAACTTTTATGAGTCCTTTTAGATCCATGTTTCCTTCAACAAATACCTCCTGATATTATTTTAATAGATCGATTTTTTCTACTTTTTGCTTTTATGTCCAATAGTCACCTATTCGGGCCAGTTTTGGTCGACCATCAATCAATATGTCAACGTTCTTAATCTTTAGTTCCACATCAATCCATTCAGGATGTTTTGACTCATTGAATTTACACTCCTCTTATTTCACTTCATTATAGGCAAGAGGAAAGTTGGGTTTTTCCATTTTTTCCTTATTCTCCTCCTTTGATACTTTTAGAACAATTTTTACATGTTGAATTAATTGAGGGTGGTTTATTTTCCATTAAAATATTTGTCCAAGAGAGATTACATTCTCCATGTCTAGTCAACAAGATATTTAGTCGACTGGCTTATAGATCAACACAAAATTTCAAGTCAAATTCAATCTGATGTCGAATTACGGTTTTCCTCTTTTGATGACTTCTTATGGATTTATTTTTTCAATAAAATCTATGAGTTCTTGGACTCCAAAACCAATTGGGCCTCTTATGGCCTAAACTCAAAATATTTTATAAAATTTTATTTAAGTGCGATCCACAAGAATGTTTCACCACAATATTCCTATGTTTTATACTATTTATAAGGTATATTCTATATTTCTTGGAAACATATAGGGCCACACTCTTTCATATCTATAGCCAACCCTTTTACATTCATTTTCACATTGATGAACATGGGATACATGGTCAAATTTGAGCTTAAAATTGGGTATGATGTGATCCAAGTGGATATATGTGGCCACCCACCTATTCCAATTGGCTCAAAATAGTCTTCTGGTACTTTACTATTTTTAGCAGTTTTTTCGGTTCCTAAACTTTCGGGGCCATTTTGAGGGCCTAAATGAAGTTTTTTGCGGATAAAGCACCTAAATGACTTTCAAAGGCTTTTATTGATACCTCAAAATGAATCTCCTCTATGATACATTTTCAATGAGCTATCGTGCACCCCAAACAGAGATCGTATGCCAAAGTAATGCCCCCGAAAAGTTGTTACACAAACTACCCAAAACGGGGTCCACAAAACTGTTGGCTTTTCATCTTCTGAGGTTAGGGTTTTGGATTTTCTTTATGTTAAAAAGGCCTTTAGAGCCTCATTTTAATCATCTTCTTACAAATGAGCATATCCATCACATCTCTTCTTAGAGATACACTGCCACCATTCTAGCGAGTCTTTCCCTCTATGATTTTACAGTCTTTACATTTCACTCATTAATAGAAATTGTGTATTATTGTATCTTTGTGTTTATATCTATGATGTATTTTTTTTATATTAGTCGATATCTAATATATCTCTGTACATTTCTTTATTATATCTCCGCTCTCATTTTTTTCCAAAAATAATCTAGATCATGATGACTTTTGCAGATATTTTTTCCCTCCAAACTATTCCACAAAACATGTTTTTTCATTTGTCCATGTCTGTAATCTTGGAGCATGTGTTTCCCACCATGGATATGCCTGGATGATGAATGATTGTATAACACTTTTCATCCTTATGTTCTTTCCAATCATTTTTGACACCTCGTCAACAAGGGATGACATGGAATTTCTTTTTTTTGAATCTGATTGGAACCATTGGCCCAGATTTTAAATCAATGCATAGTAGGGACGGTGTCCATTTGATCTATTTTTCATATACAAAATGTATTTATTTGATTAAGAAACATGAGTGAAATGTATTGATTGGTATGGTCTCAATCAACAAACATTCCCTTGCGTTTGACTCATATTCTTCTATTTTCCAGTCATATAACTTAGTATTTGAGTTCTGACCAATCGACAAAGTTGATCCTTGTATAATTTCTCCCAAAGCATTGGGATCCACATTGTCTTTTTCTTCATAACATGGTACAATTTCTTAGCTTTTGCATCCTCATCCCATGCGTCAACCCATGTATTTCCTTCCCTTAGGTCTAGAGGAATTACTATTTTCTAACCATTTCCCTTGACTTTGATTTTGTCTCTCTCTAGAGAGATAATTTCGTTCATTTTCCTGCCCCAAGGAGACTTGACCAATGCTAAGTAAGCAAGGATGACTTCGACTAGGTCAATTAATTTGAAGTTAACCTGAGTTGGGATTCCCATTATGGAAGTATGAACATTTTTCAAAATCCTAATAGGTTCTACAAACCTTTGGTCTGCCAATTTCAAAAAAATCATTGCTTTTGCAAGTGTTGGTCTTCCCGATTTAATCCAAGTTTCTCGTGGAAGAATATTAAAGTGTAACCCAAAGTCGACTACAACTTGATGTACTATATAGTCGTTGATTTCTAGATCAACTTGGGGGTAATAATCATCATGGGTATTTTCTTGTGACCACTGCTTTAAGTCCTTATAAGATTATTGGTCATCCTTATATTCTTTTAATATGTTTAAAAGTTCCAAAAATCGATCAACTAATTATTTTTCTTCTAGAAGTTGTAATTTTTTTTCCAAGACAACATCTTTCACCATTGTTTCATTTTTTTGTATGTTCCAATGATCAATGGATTTAACATATTCATGAATTTTGAATAAATTTGGTGCCTTTCGCATTATTTGTTCATCCTTGTCATGATTAGGATAGATATTATTATTTTTCTCTGGTCAAATTGGTGACTCGTGACACATATAATCTAGTTGGTTGTTTATGTATGATCTACTGTGTGGATGTTGTTTTTGTTCCTACCATTGAATTGGAACTATTGAGTCAAGTGGTTGGGCTCCTCATAGATAGTGCACCATTTTAGGATTGGAATTCCTAATATTGTTAAGGCAGTCTATGCTACTATAATTTTTCAGAGATTGATAAATATCATAGTACATTTATTATTGTACTCGACGTACCTTAGGTTCCTTTTAAAAAGCATCACTATATTTACAATAGTTGATCCAAGTGGATATCGGTGGCCACCCACCTATTCCACGAGCTCGAAAAACAGTTTCCATCTTGGCAGTTTTTCGAGTTCCAAACTTTTGGGGCCGTTATGAGGCCCTACACGACGTTTTTTGGGGATTTAGGGCCAAGATAATTATTGGACGCACTAACCTAGGCCAGTCAAAAATCGTTCTTCTCAGTTAGACCTTTCCAATGGTGTATCGAGTGCCCTAAACGGAGATCGTATGCAAAATTTACGCCCCCGGGAAGTTGACGTATCAACTACCCCCATCGTGGCCCGCAAACCTTTTGGATTTTCATCTTCCGGGGTTAAGGTTTTGGATTTTGCTTATGTTTAAAAGGCCTTTGGAGCCTCATTGTAACAATCATGTTCTTGCAAATGCGAGTAGTCGTCACATCTCTTCTCATAGAGAAGCTGCCACCATTCTAGCGAGTCTTTCACTCAGTATTTTTACAGTCTTTGTACATTTTCGCTCATTAATAGAAAATTGTGTATTACTGTATCTTTGTGTTTATGGTTGCATCTCTGATACATTTCTGTTATATTATTGGATATCCAAGATATCTCAGTACATTTCTTTATTATATCTCCACTCTCATTTCATGTTGAAAATAATCTGGATCAATAGTCCTTTATGTGACCTTGGTTTAGGAAATTGGAACACAAGAGGTCACTTCTTCGGATAGCTATATTCTTTAAGGGTTATTGGATAATTTCAAGTTTTTCCTCTAATATTTTCTTTGACGGTGTCAAAGTTGATGGATAATCGTCATTGGTTTCTATGTGTTGGTCCTTTTGGAGATATTCCTCACACAACTAGATTTCATGCATATGAAATGGTCCACTAATTTTATATAATAATCAACACACATACCAATGCACCAAGAGTTATTCATCAATAACATAAGGAATATAATTGAGCAAATCCTTAAATCTTTTCTCATATTCTCTTATTGTTTCTCCTGGTTTCTTCTTTATCTATTTGAGATTTTGTGCAAAAAGATGTTTGTCAACTTGCACTTTGAAGAAAGAGAGGAAACTTGACTTGCTTTTTGCTTTGCCTCTTTGTTGATTCTCAGTATAGTTCATGAAACATAAAAATGATATTTCCCTTAGGGATGTGCAAAACTATGCAATTTGTTTATCTTCATCCATTACGTTTATTGCATCCCATAATTTTTTGTAGATGAACCTATGCCTTTTGGGATCCTGATGTCCCTCATAGATGGGGATGTGGTTTAGACCTATTTTATATTTGGGAGGAGAAATCCTTTGATTTGTTCATATTTTTTGGCTAATTTTAATAATCGAATGAGTGGTCTAATGTAATTCAATTGGAAAATTCAACCATGTCAATGTTTGAGCTTCAATTGGGGTAGTTGGTTTTATTGATCGTTGGGATTTGATCGACTTAGTAAACGATTCAACTAATGTATGAGATTCCTCAATTTCTTTGTTTTATTGAGCTTCCACACTGGGATATGTAATGTTATCCATCTAACAAACTTGATCTATATAATCTATGATCCATCTCTCCTAGGGGAACGTCAGTTCATCACAACTATTCACTGATTTTTTATCTTCTTCTAGAGTTAACAAATTTGGCAAAGGGGAGTATCCATGAGATCCTTAATGTGAAGGAGTATACTTGCATATCCTTGTTCCTACCCAAATATGGTCTAGAGGGGTTATTTTGATTAAAAAAAACCTATCTCTTAAGGTTCCCTAGTCATCCATTGATACCATACCGAGGATGGTCTTGGGTCAATATGCAATCTTTGATGAAGGAATTGTTTGATTATGGGACTTTCTTCTTCAAGAATTGGAGAGCAGTGTAATGTGGGTCTCGGGCAATCTCCATCCATGTTTTCACCTGCATCTACCAATTGAAGGGTGTTAATTGTTTCCTCAACCAACTACAGGGTCTCACTCCTCACATGAGTCATCAGAGTTGCTTCTTTTGATAGATTTGGTTGGTCATTTCCACTCATGTAAATTAGTTCATCCTCCATTGATCAATTCAGAAATTAACTTCTCATCGTTTGTAAGTTTACTCATTAGTGGGCTAGTCAATGTAGTTTTTAGTTTCTTTTAGAATTACTTCAATAAATATTTCGTGGGTTCTTGCTTATACTAATGTCATTTGATTTCTACATGTGTGATTATTCAAATAGTTGTCGACGTTTCTCTCCCTCCACTCATGTATCTCTTCCATAAACAACATATATGTATGCATTATGTTCCACACTCGAAATCAAAAATTACCAGCAATAAAATTAATGTTGTAATTTAGGAGATTGTATGCAAATCTTACCAATAATCCTTCACACGGAAAAATATACAACAATACACTAATATACAATCACACACAAAGATAATATAGAAAAGAACACAAAGTAATGGGAAGACCAAACAAACACTCTATTGTATATCCCAACAGCTCTAATCCAACAACTTTGTTCTATGTTATACACATATTTATATTCCTAATTCAGTTACGAGGTAGTTGTAACTATCTAAATACATGGGTCAATTGACCCGACTGAATGGTTGATTGACTTACAAACTCGACTACCTTCTTAGTCAACTATCCATTTAATCTAGTCGTTTGTCGAATCTAGTCGACGTGGTCAACTAGCCCTTCCAACAATAAGATAGGATATATGTTTTCCATTTCATAAAAGAGTTTTACTAAAGCTTCATTAGTTTCACTTTATGATAGATGGGAGTATATACTCAATATCTTGATAATTTCAAAATTATAACACGATTCAATTTCAAAATATTTATTTATAATTATTATTAATTGTGAAAACATAGGTACTTAAAAGTATCTAATATTCATGATAAAAATCACTAATTTGTGTATAATTTTTAATTATCTATTTATAATTAAAAATATTAAATAAATATTATTAATTGTGAAAACATAGGTACTTAAAAGTATCTAATATTCATGATAAAAATCATTAATTTGTGTATAATTTTTAATTATCTATTTATTATTAATTTAATTTAAATTAATGTTTATCAACAAATATATAGAATTTGTAGGGTTTGAAAATGTAACTTAAAAATTTAGTAATTATAAAATAATCTACTTTATTTTTAAACATAAAATATTTACAAATACATTCACATTATTAAAACTAATATATGTTTACAAATATATTCACATTATTAAAACTAATAAATGGAAACTAATATATGGAGAATTATTAACTCAATCTACTAGTATAAAGAAATTCAGATTTTATGGAGAATTGCATTATTAACTCAATCTACTAGTATAAAGAAATTCAGATTTTATGGAGAATTACATTAGATCAATATAAATATAATATAAAGAAAAATAAATTGAATGGAGAATTAAGATGGATTCGCAATGTGCATGTAAATTATAATATTCCAAAATGAATACACAAGTATATATTTTTAACCTTTAACCTTTAAGATGTTTAAGGAAACAAAATATTCAAAAAAAGCTATTTAAGATTGAAAGTGTGTATACTATCAACTTCTAAAAGTACATCGTAGCACAACAATGGAAATATTGTAGTTAGAGAAGTAGAGTGTACTATTATAATATAGAGTTTTGGTAATTAGTATTCATCGATATTTTTTATAATTGATTGCAATGCCTCGTATCTTTTCATCATTTTAACATCACCTACTATTTTTATGAATGTGATTAATATAAAATCAAAACACATATGTTATAATTTATAATAATTAATATTAATTAATAATTATTATGAATTTATTATTTATTAATTAATAATGTTGGTTAATAATTAATTTTTTTTAATTATATTATTAAAATTATTTATTATGAGTGATGGGAGTGGGGAGTATTCATGATCTCAAGGGAATTTTTATAATTTATTTTGTCTAGGGTTTATGAAATTTATCCAACAACTTGGTTGACGCTTATTTTATCTTATGTGGTCTATCAATAGCTGAGTCAGAGATTGGATTTATTTTTATTTGTGGTGGCTCAATGATCATTCTTGAAGAAATACTAGGTACATCAATACCTAAAGGAGCCAAGTTAAAAATCATCATCTCCAAAATTAAACACGATCTTATATCTTTTTATAGGGTCTCATTTTTCACATCAAGAGGGAGTGCAACGAAGAAGCTAACCCATGGACCAAGTGGGAGACCATGCTTAACCAAGGTTCATTGATTAAAAATGTGGAAAAGTCCTCAGAAGGGTGACTTGGGGAAACTTATCACTTTTCTCCTCATGTGAATTTAGTTCTTGTTTGTGACAACTGAATGCTACATTGAGAGTTAGTACAATCATGGTGGGATGATGGAAGGGCCAAGAGATGAGTGTTAGTGCATTGTGAGCTAGCTCAACCATATGTCGAGTGGGATGGTAAGTTTTTGGAAAGATCCGGTATCTCTTTTGCTATATTTATTCTCTGGATTAGTATCTTTCCTTCATTGGTTTCTAGTGTGAAAATAAGGGTGAGTGGGTTAAACCTCCCCTCGTATGTCTCTCTGGTTTATTTCACTTCCAACTCTTTGTTCATTACTTTCTCTCCTTTCTTCTCTCTCACGAAACTCACGAGATTCCCATAGTCTTGCACCATCATGAAGAATTAATTCAAGACAATAGGAATGCCATTCTAATGGTGTCAACTAAGATTTGAGATATTGAACATGTTTGTATTAGTCCAAATGGTAAATTCATGAGCATGTTTACACATCATAAGGAGAGGTCAGATTTTCTTTAAGCTAAGTGTAATAGGATAAATAATATCACTCTTACCCAACGCATAGAAGAATTACCATTGGCCTCCAACAACATGTAAATAGAGAATTCATATCAATTTGAGCATATGAAGGAAGACATGATACACTAACTGATGAACCCTATGGAAATTGAAAAACAAAGCTTCCCATAATCTAATGAGGGGCAAGAAGACAATGGTAGTGCACTTATTTATCATTAATATTATGTATTTCAGATTATTATGTATTTTAGGAGAGTATGTAAAAACATTCCACTTGTAAACCAACTTGGAACATATGTTTTGTAGTATGCTAGAATATTTTTTATGTTTTCACTAAAAAAAAATATCATCCTGTTGAAGAACAATGTAACTTTATATATATATATATATATATATATATATATTAATTATTATTTTAAAAAACAAAAAACAAAAATGTATTATTTTTTATTATTATTATTATTATTATTATTTATTAAATTTGTTATAATTAATTTTGGTAATTAGAGTTTTGGTAATATAGTACTTAACGATATTTTTTTTAATTGATTGCAATGCCTCACATGATAGTTAAGGGAATATATTTTCATCATTTTAACATCGCCTACCATTTTTATGAATGTGATTAATGTAAAATCAAAACACATACGTTATAATAATTAATATTGATTAATAGTCATTATGAATTCATTATTTATTAATCAATAATGTTTGTTAATAAATATTTTTTATTAATTTGTATACCTTCATAGACTTTACCAGTCAAATCATTGGGCGGAGGGGGGGGCTTGTTCCATAAACAAAGGGGTCTCATACACCAATTTGGTGTGGCTTGGTCGTGACCTTAAAAATAGATTATTATTAGTATTATTATTATTATGAGTGATAGGAGTGGGGAGTATTCATGATCCCAAAGGAATTTCTATAATTTATTTTGCATGGGGCCTATTGTAACACCCTGTTTCCCCCAGTTTGTAAAAATAACTATACTGGCCAAGAACTGTGGCAAACTCAAAAATGTGAATGTGTGATGTGAATGGAATTTGCGAAAAAGGTCGATGAATGTAAATAATATATATATATATATATATATATATATATATATATATATATATATTGCAGGACTGCTGAGAGGGGATATGCTGAAAAAAGAGACCACGATGGATGAAGAAAGGTGGTGGAAGGCACCTGGAAAGGTGGCGTTAACTTCCACCGAAACCAATACCGTATTTGGACTTCACTGGCCCGGAGAACCAAGAACGGCTCGTTGGCCCGAAATAATTTACTCGCGGGTTGGTAGGTAGAGGGCTCCTCAGGAATTAATGAGTGATGGGGGAAGTGAACCACTCATCCATAGGAGTCTCGAGCCTGACCACCGCAAGGGAAATCGCGCCACACACATCCTCGAAAGGGAAAATGTGTGAGGAAGAAGCGCGGAGGGGTAGACGCAAGAGAAGAAGGAAGAACTCTGGAGGTATGCAGAGTAAGTGATCGCAGAGAAGGGGGAGAGTAACCCTCATTCTCGGTCACTAGCAAACCGAGACACAGTCTCGCAGCATCGTGGTCTCAGCTCGGGGGTGGCTAGTGGTAAATCTGTTGGGAGTCACTGAGCCTACGGTTAGATGGAAACGAGCACCCCTCTCAGCAGTTGCATCACCTCTGGTGTTATTTCTGATAAGTGTTATTTGAAGTTAATGCCATATTCACATGTTCAGTTTTATGTGCTTGTAAATAGTTCTGAGTAGAATTATTTACCTAACGTTTGATTTGATAGAATGGATGCATGTGTATGCTTACATGACATAGTTGTTTTCTGCACAAATGTTTAAGTCTGGGACATGAGTTCTCTCCATCGAGAATCATCTTATTTACTTAGTTTCTTGTAATATTCTGGGAACGCCCCTTGAGAGCACTCTTTTCCGAGAATTACCCCATAAACCTTGTAACCGTACTGAACCTTACCAGAGATTTGATTAAGATCGAGGATAATTGCCCGAGAACCGTCTGACGGTCCATGCGATCCGGGTCTGGTACCCTTATGCAAGAAAGAGTAGCTTTCTAAGGTTTCGGGGTCATGGGAGCCTGAAGCTCCGAGAGTTTGAACTTCGTGATTCAAGCTCAGAAGAGGTAGCGAGATCCGACCACTTCGCGTATCGGGGATTCGAGAGTTCGGAGGTGGAAGACCCAGCTCTTGGAGTCACGAAGTCCCGAGTCGCGAGATCACGATGGGATCCTGGACCGTAGATCCTAGGGACCCATCGAAGCTTTATAAGTCGTCGATTCTTAACCTTTACTTAGGTGGGAGAGTGAACTCGACTACATCCCAAAAGTCCCAAAGACATCGGGACTGTCCATGTTGAAGGACAGGTGGCAGAAGATTCGACCACTTCGCGTATCGGAGATTCGGGAGTTCGGAGGTGGAAGACCCGACTCTTGGAGTCACGAGATCGTGATGGGATCCTGGACCATAGATCCTAGGGACCCATCGAAGCTTTATAATTCGTTGATTCTTAACCTTTACTTAGGCAGAAGAGTGAACTCGACTACATCCCAAAAGTCCCGACGACATTGGGACCGTCCATGTTGAAGGAAAGGTGGCAGAAGATCTGACCACTTCGCGTATCGGGGATTTGTGAGTTCGGAGGTGGAAGACCCGGCTCTTGGATTCACGAAGTCCCGAGTCGCAAGATCGCGACGTGATCTGGGTTGTTGATCAAAAAGGAAGGACATTCGTGGGATATGATGTTTTGGTACATCGCATATCGAGGTCTCGAAGGTTGAGGGGAATCAATTTCGACTGTAGAAGTCCCGAGCTTGCGAGTTGTGAGAACTCATGCAACACGTGGCACGTTCGCTTTGGGGGACCCACGTGGTTGACAGGTGGTGTGACGATAAGATGCCCAGAGAAAGGGAGAAATGGTGATAGGTGGTGGACATGTGTCATTTGAAAGGAGAGTCAACATCATGTTAACGTCTCGTACCTCAGTTTCTCGTAAGAAAGGGACCCAAAGGCCCAACAACTCAAGTCGTGAAGTTGCGAATCCCGAGAAGCCCGGAAGAAGTCAAACCTTCTCTGACTTTCGCGTCTTGGGGTTTCGTAAAAGAAGGGGCCAGAGGTTCAACCCTTCAACCCACGAACTTGCAAGTTGTGAGCAAGGCTAGTAATTATCCCTAGCCGGTGGTCACAAGTGGAGAGCACTAACAAGGAGGGGCCATACCATATCGAAATTTGAGGTATCGGCGATTGGTGAAGAAAATTCAAGGGTCTTCGACTCCCGACTTGCGAGGTCGTGAGTTGTGAAAGACGCTTGGTTTGTTTTGCCTATGGTCCTAACCCACGACCACAGGGAGGTAAACAAGGAGGAACTAGCCTGCGCTAGGCCCTCGTAGGACTTCGGGGATTCTGTCCCTCAAGAATTTGGAGAAAATTTTATTACGCTGCAAGGGTATGTGACAAATTGGTATCAGAGCATGGTTACAATACTTGGCCTGCTTGGGCTCATGAACAAGTTGCGCAGAAGCTCCGTTCAGAACACTCTTAAAAAGAATAACACCCTGTCTTAACCTTCCTAATCAAAAGATGAAGTTAAGAATGAAAAACCCCTATTGTGTGTGTACATGTGAAAATTATGAATTATGTACTGGTTATAAATAAATATAAATATTGACTAACCACCAGCATTTTTTTTTTCCTTTTGCACACAAGCGGAAGATCAACCGCGGGAAATTATTAGCGCATAGTATGGTGACTCACCAAGAAGTGGGAGAAGGCTCCCACAATAGAGACGAAGAGTCTGATGAAAGGAGGGCAGTAGGGACCCCTCCAGATCTAGCCGAGACTGTGAGGAGTCTCATGGTCGAATTACAAATCTGCAAGGTTGACAATGAAAGGATGATGAAAGAACAAGAAAAGCAAACAGAAATTAACGCAGTTTTATTGCAAAGTTTATCCGATCTACAAAGACAAATGCAGCATGAACCTGAAACTCAGAAACATGGTCATATCAGTGGCCACACTGAAAGGAGCACCTCGAAAAAGGTCCACCCCAGAGGTAAAGGACCAGTGCCGAGTGATTCCTCTAAGAAGGAAGCTGGCGATTCAGAAATCTCTTCTAGCATCAGAACCAGTTCCTATTCCTGAAAGAAATAGAAGAAGAAAAATCCTTCTAAAGGTTGAAAATTTGAAGAATTCAGAAAGGCAAAACCATCCTCCTTCGATGGTGAAATAAATAAGGGAGAGGAAGCAGAGGCCTGGCTGCTTGGACTAAAGAAGTATTTTAGAGTCCATGACTTTTCAGAGAATATGAAGGCCCGAGTGGCCACCTTCAACTTGAACGGAAAGGCTTCTATTTGGTGGGAAGACCTTAAGAATATGAAAGGGGTTCGCGAAGAGGACCTGTCTTGGGAATGGTTTCAGAAATACTTCTGGAAGAAGTATCTGTCGGAAAAATATTTCAACGAAAAGACCAAAGATTTTTATGAACTCAAACTGGGACAACTTACTATAGAAGAATATGTCAACAAATTCCTTGATTTGTTGAGGTATGTACCCTATATCAAGGTGGAAAAGGCAAAGGTGCAATGCTTCATCAGTGGACTACCTAAGGACTATCGGAATAGAATTGAATTTGATGAGCCAAAGACTCTAGAAGACATTATTCGAAAGGCAACTTATTGTCATGAATAGTTTGGGCATTGAGCATAACCTCGTGAAGGATGGAAACAGAAGAATAGTTCAAGATTTCAGAAAAGGGGAATTAAATCCCCAGGATTTAAGAACTACAAGAAGAACCCAAGAATGAACTTTCCAGCCCGGAGTATGCACCAGCATAATTTTCCCTCATTGAGTGGAAATAAGACTTCTGGACCCATATCAGTGAAGACCGATAACCCAAAGAGAGAACCTTTGAAATGCTAGGGTTGCGGAGAAGAACATCTCCTGAGAGACTGCCCATACTGACAACAGAATAGTCGGAGGATTTATAACATACAAGAAGCTACTACCGTCAATGATGTGGCCAAGAGTGTGCCACAAATTTATGTAGCCTTGGATAATAACCAAGCTGACCACCAAGCTTCAGTAGTGGAAATAGAAGGTATGATTTCCAACCATCTAGTGTCTGTTTTAATTGACCCTGGTTCAAATTTGAGTTATATAGCCCCTAAAGTTGTTGACAAGTGTAAACTACAGCCACAAAAACATACCAAGCCATGGTTGGTACAGTTATCCACTGACACCAAAAGGAGGATAGCATAAGTCATACCAGCCTGCCAATTAATGTTGGGTGAATTCCCTACCCAAGCAACCCTTAACATATTACCCCTGGGATCATATGATCTATTGATTGGTATGGATTGGCTAGCTGCCCCTAAAGCTAGATTGGACTGTTACCATAAGACCTTAGAATGTGTACGTAAGGAAGGGAAGAGGATAACCCTTCAAGGGATCCGAAAACCTGTCTCGGTGAGACAAATATCAACTCTGCAAATGAGAAATTATTGTCGCAAGGGATGTACCCTATATGCAATACAGGTGTTGAAAACAATCGAAGATGACAAACCAAACCCTGACGATCACCCTATCCTGAGAGAATATAGAGATGTGTTTTCGGAAGAGGTACCAGGTTTACCTCCAAGAAGGGACATAGACTTCTCGATAGAACTTGCACCGGGAGCGATGTCGGTGTCTAGGATACCCTATCGGATGAGCACACCCGAGTTAGTTGAACTCAAGATGCAATTAAAGGAAATGATGGATAAAGGCTATATTCGACCTAGCGTGTCTCCGTGGGGAGCACCAGTCCTGTTCGTGAAAAAGAAGGGAAGTACCCTTAGATTGTGTATAGATTATAGACAACTCAATAAGGTAACCATAAAGAACAAGTACCCCTTGCCCAGGATCGATGACCTGTTTGACCAATTGGGAGGTGCGTCTATTTTCGCAAAGATTGATTTGAGGTCGGGATACCATCAAGTCTGAATCAAGGGTGAAGACATCCATAAAATTGCCTTCCAAACGAGGTATGGTCACTATGAGTTTGTGGTAGTGCCATTTGGGTTGACCAATGCCCCTGCCACTTTTATGTGCTTGATGAACAATGTACTCAGCAAGTTCTTAGATAAATTTGTGCTTGTCTTTATTGACGATATATTAATTTACTCCAAGAACAGAAAAGAGCATGAAGAGCATCTTAGACTTGTGTTGCAAGTGCTAAGAGAACATCAGCTCTATACCAAATTCATCAAATGTGAATTCTTCTAGAAGCAAATACATTACTTAGGCCATGTTCTCTCCGAAGAAGGAGTAGCGGTAGACCCCGACAAAATCAGGTCTATCATGAAATGGCCTACCCCAAAGGATGTTTCGGACATCATATCCTTTATGGGATTAGCAGGGTACTATAGGAGATATATAAAAGGATTCTCCAAGATTGGTTGTCCAATCACTGCCCTCTAGAAGAAGGGGACGAAATTCCTGTGGACACAGAAATGTGAAGAAAGATTTCAAACCCTGAAACATCTACTGACCCATGCACCCTTGTTGAAAGTCACTGATCCAGAAGTTGATTTCCTTGTGTGTACAAATGCTTGTAAGGAAGGGCTTGGAGGAGTCCTTATGCAGGGAGGAAGCATCATTTGCTATGAATCCCAAAAATTGAACGAGCATGAAGTCAACTATGTGACCCATGATCTAGAACTGGCTGCCATAGTGCATGCCTTGAAAATGTGGAGGCATTACCTCCTGGGAAGAAAATTTGTACTTATGACAAATCATTGTGGATTGCAATTCCTGTTTGATCAACCAAAGCTCAATGCTAGACAAGCTAGGTGGATGTCCCTCCTTAGCGAGTTTTATTTCGAGATCAAACACATTAAAGGTAAGTAAAATAGGGTGGTCGATTCCCTTAACAGAAGTATGAAAACAATTCACCTGGCAGCGATGAGCACCTGCGAGACAGATGTTAAGGAAAGAATCAGAAATGCACAAGAAACAGATCCCTTCGTCTGGACCGTGACCATGTACCTACAGCAAGAACCCGCCGGAGTAAAATATGAAGGCTACCAGAAGACCGAAGGAGGTTTTCTCACTTACAAAAGAAGATTTTATATCCCAGATTGTGACAACTTGAAGAGGTTCATTATGGATGAACTACATAAAAGACCCTACTCGGGTCATCCAGGATACCAGAAAATGATCACTGCCACCAGGAAACAATTTTATTGGCTTGGATTGAAGAAAAACATAGTCGAGTACCTAGCCAAATGCATAGAGTTCCAACAGGTTAAAGCAGAACATCGACACCCAGTAGGATTATTGCAACCTTTACCAATCCTAGAATGGAAATGGGAAACCATCTCCATGGATTTCATCACTGGATTACCAACCTCAACCAAACATAATGACGCCATTATGGTGGTGGTGGATAAATTGAGCAAGTCTGCTCACTTCATCCCCATCAAGTCAACTTGTAAGGCAATCGATATCGCCCAGGTATTCATGAAAGAGATATTTAGACTGCATGGTATGTCAAAAGAGATCATGTCTGACAAAGACACGAAATTTACTTCCAACTTTTGGAAATCACTGATGGCTGGTTTAGAGACCAAGTTGTTGTTTATCACCGCCTATCACCCTCAAACCGACAGACGGACAGAAAGAGTGAATCAAATACTAGAAGATATGTTAAGGATGCATGTAATGCATCAACCCAAGAAGTGGGAAGACTACCTGCCACTGGTAGAATTCGCCTACAACAACGGCTACCAAACATCCTTGAAGATGAGTCCCTTCGAAGCCCTCTATGGTAGACCATGTAACACGCCAGTCAGCTGGAGTAATCCCGTAAACAAAATTTATTTTCGACCCGACATGTTGAAAGAAATGGAACAGCAGGTGACTCAGATAAAACAAAACCTGAAGGTCGCTCAGAACCGACAGAAAAGTTATGCCGACCAAAAGAGAACTCCAAGAGAGTTCAAAGTGGGAGATCATGTATATCTCAGAGTTAGGCCCAGGAAGAGTTCCCTGAAAATGGGAGCTTGTGCCAAGTTGGCACCTCGGTATTGTGGACCCTTTGAGGTTCTAGATAGAGTGGGACCTGTAGCCTATAGGCTAGCACTTCCTCCCACAGTAAAAGCACATAATGTTTTCCATGTTTCATTATTGAAGGAATATGTACATGATGCTAATCATATAATTGACTGGTCTGTGATCTAGGTGGAACCGGAGGGAGAATTTCTACCAGAACCTCAATGCATACTGGACAGAAAGGAAACCCCGCTCCAGTACCAAACCATTGCACAGGTCAAGGTGCAGTGGAGACATTTTGGCCCAAATGAGGCTACATGAGAAATGGAGGATGCCATGAGACAGGCATATCCGATTTTGTTTACTTCTGTACATGCATGTCATGTTAAATAGATAAGAACATTGAGGACGATGTTCCTTTAAGGGGGAGGGAATTGTAACACCCTGTTTCCCCCAGTTTGTAAAAATAACTATACTGGCCAAGAACTGTGGTAAACTCAAAAATGTGAATGTGTGATGTGAATGGACCTTGCGAAAAAGGTCGATGAATGTAAATAATATTATGAATATATATATATATATATTTAGCAGGACTGCTGAGAGGGAATATGATGAAAAAAGAGACCACGATGGCTGAAGAAAGGTGGTGGAAGGCACCTAGAAAGGTGGCGTTAACTTCCACCAAAACCAATACCATATTTGGACTTCACTAGCCTGGAGAACCAAGAATGGCTCGCTGGCCTGAAATAATTTACTCGCAGGTTGGTAGGTAGAGGGCTCCTTAGAAATTAATGAGGGATGGGAGAAGTGAACCACCCATCTGTAGGAGTCTCGGGCTCGACCACCGCGAGGGAAATCGTGCCACATGCAACCTCGCAAGGGAAAATGTGTGAGGAAGAAGCGCGGAGGGGCAGACGTGAGAGAAGAAGGAAGAACTCTGGAGGTATGCAGAGTAAGTGATAGCAGAGAAGGGGGAGAGTAACCCTTGCTCTCAGTCACTAGCAAACCGAGACGCAGTCTCGCAACATCGTGGTCTCAGCTCGGGGGTGGCTAGTGGTAAATCCGTTGGGAGTCGCTAAGCCTATGGTTGGGTGGAAACGAGCACCCCTCTCAACAGTTGCATCACCTCTGGTGTTATTTCTGATAAGTGTTATTTGAAGTTAATGCCATAATCGTATGTTCAATTTTATGTGCTTGTCAATAGTTCTGAGTAGAAGTATTTACCTAACGTTTGATTTGATAGAATGGATGCCTTTGTATGCTTACATGCCATAGTTGTTTTCTGCACAAATGTTTAAGTTTGGGACATGAGTTCGCTCCACCGAGAATCATCTTATTTACTTAGTTTCTCGTAATATTCTGGGAAGGCCCATTGAGAGCACTCTTTTTCGAGAATTACCCCATAAACCTTGTAAATGTACTGAACCTTACCAGAGATTTGATTAAGATCGGGGATAATTGTCCGAGAACCGTCTGAGGGTCCATGCGATCCAGGTCTGGTACCCTTATGCAAGAAAGAGTAGCTTTATAAGGTTTTGTGGTCATGGGAGCCTGAAGCTCCAAGAGTTTGAACTTCGTGATTCAAGCTCAGAAGAGGTAGCGAGATCCGACCACTTCGCGTATCGGGGATTCGGGAGTTTGGAGGTGGAAGACCTGGCTCTTGGAGTCATGAAGTCCCGAGTCACGAGATCACGATGGGATCCTGGACCATAGATCCTAGGGACCCATCGGAGCTTTATAAGCCATCGATTCTTAACCTTTACTTAGGCGGGAGAGCGAACTCGACTACATCCCAAAAGTCCCGAAGACATCAGGACCGTCCATGTTGAAGGACAGGTGGAAAAAGATCCGACCACTTCGCGTATCGGGGATTCGGGAGTTCAAAGGTAGAAGACCCGGCTCTTGGAGTCACAAAGTCCCAAGTCACGAGATCGCGATGGGATCCTGGACCGTAGATCCTAGGGACCCATCAGAGCTTTATAAGTCATCGATTCTTAACCTTTAATTAGGCGGGAGAGTGAACTCGACTACATCCAAAAAGTCCCGAAGACATCGGGACCGTCCATGTTGAAGGACAGGTGGTAGAAGATCCGACCACTTCGCATATTGGGGATTCGGGAGTTCGGAGGTGGAAGACCCGACTCTTGGAGTTGCGAGATCTCAATGGGATCCTGGACCGTAGATCCTAGGGACCCATCGGAGCTTTATAAGCCGTCGATTCTTAACCTTTACTTAGGTGGGAGAGTGAACTCGACTACATCCCAAAAGTCCCGAAGACATCGGGACCGTCCATGTTGAAGGACAGGTGGTAGAAGATCCGACCACTTTGCATATCGGGGATTCGGGAGTTCGGAGGTGGAAGACACGACTCTTGGAGTCGCGAGATCGCAATGGGATCCTATACTGTAGATCCTAGGGACCCATCGGAGCTTTATAAGCCGTCAATTCTTAACCTTTACTTAGGCGGGAGAGTGAACTCGACTACATCCCAAAAGTCCCGAAGACATCAGGACCATCCATGTTGAAGGACAGGTGGCAGAAGATCCGACCACTTCGCGTATCGGGGATTCGTGAGTTCAGAGGTGGAAGACCCAACTCTTGGAGTCACGAAGTCCTGAGTCATGAGATCGCGATGGGATCTTGGACCGTAGATCCTAGGGACCCATCGGAGCTTTATAAGTCATCGATTCTTAACCTTTACTTAGGCGGGAGAGTGAACTCGACTACATCCCAAAAGTCCTGAAGACATCGGGACCATCCATGTTGAAGGACAGGTGGCAGAAGATCCGACCACTTCGCATATTGGGGATTCGGGAGTTCGGAAGTGGAAGACTCGGCTCTTAAAGTCGCGAGATCGCGATGGGATCCTGGACCGTAGATCCTAGGGACCCATCGGAGCTTTATAAGTCGTTGATTCTTAACCTTTACTAAGGCGGGAGAGTGAACTCGACTACATCCCAAAAGTCTCGAAGACATCGGGACCATCCATGTTGAAGAATAGGTGGCAGAAGATATGACCACTTCGCGTATCGGGGATTCATGAGTTCGGAGGTGGAAGACCCAGCTCTTGGATTCACGAAGTATCGAGTCATGAGATCACGACATGATCTGGGCCATTGATCAAAGAGGAAGGACAGTCGTGGGATCTGATGTTTCGGTACATCACATATCGACGTCTCGTAGGTTGAGGGGAATCAGTTTCGACTGTAGAAGTCCTGAGCTTGCGAGTTGCGAGAACTCGTGAAACACATGGAACGTTCGCTTTGGGGAACCCACGTGGTTGACAGGTGGTGTGACGATAAGATGCCCAGAGAGAGGGAGAAATGGTGACAGGTGGTGGACACGTGTCGTTTGAAATGGGAGTCAACATCCTGTTGACGTCTCATACCTCGGGTTCTCGTAAGAAAGGGACCCAAAGGCCCAACAACTCAAGTCGCGAAGTTGTGAATCCCAAGAAGCCCAGAAGAAGTCAAACCTTCTATGACTTTCGCGTCTCGGGGTTTCGTAAAAGAAGGGGCCAGAGGTTCAACCTTTCAACCCACGAACTTGCGAGTTACGAGCAAGGCTAGTAATTATCCCTAGTCGGTGGTCATGAGTGGAGAGCGCTAACAAGGAGGGGCCATACCATATCGAAATTTCGGGTATCGATGATTGGTGAAGAAAATTCGAGGGTCTTCGACTCCTGACTCGCGAGGTTGCAAGTTGTGAAAGGTGCTTGGTTTGTTTGGCCTGTGGTCCTAACCCACAATCACAGGGAGGAACTAGCCTGCGCTAGGCCCCCGTAGGACTTCGGGGATTCTGTCCCTCGAGAATTCGGCGAAAATTTTATTATGCCGCAGGGGTATGTGACACCTATGAAATTTATCCAACAACTTGGTTGACACTTAGTCTATCTTGTGTGGCCTATCAATAGTTAAGGAGGCAGATATTGGATTTATTTTCATTTATGGTGGCTCAATGATCATTCTTGAAGAAATACTAGGTACATCAATACCTGAAGGAGACAAGTTAAAAATCATCATCTCCAAAATTAAACAAGATCTTATATCTTTTTATAAGGTCTCATTTTTCACATCAAGAGGGAGTGCAACAAAGAAGCTAACCAATGGTCCAAGTGGAAAACCACGCTTAGCCAAGGTTCATTGATTAAAAATGGGGTTGAATGCCTTATAGACAACCCCTAAGTTTGGAAATGTGGATTAATATTCTCATTAATTTCACATGAATCAAATGTCGAGTGAGAGTTGGAAAAGTCCTCAGAAGGGTGACTCGAGGAAACTTATCACTTTTCTCCTCATGTGAATTTAGTTCTTGTTTGTGACAACTGAATGCTACATTGAGAGTTAGAACAATCATGGTGGGATGATGGAAGGGCCAAGAGATGAGTGTTAGTGCATTGTGATCTAGTTCACCCATACGTCGAGTGGGATGGTAAGTTTTTTGGAAAGATATAGTATCTCCTTTGGTATATTTCTTCTCTGGATTAGTATCTTTCCTCATTGGTTTCTAGTGTGAAAATAAGGGTGAGTGGGTTAAACATCCTCTAATATGTCTCTCTGGTTTATTTCACTTCACTCTTTGTTCATTCCTTTATCTCCTTTCTTATCTCTAATAAAACTCACGAGATTCACATAGTCTTGCACCATCATGAAGAATTAATTCAAGACTATAGGAATGTCATTCTAATGGTGTCAACTAAGATTGAGATATTAAACATGTTTGTATTAGTCCAAATGGTAAATTCATGAGCATGTTTACACATCATAAGGAGAGGTTAGATTTTCTTTAGGCTAAGTGTAGTATGATAAATAATATCACTCTTACCCAACGCATAGAAGAATTACCATTGGCCTCCAACAACATGGAAATAGAGAATTCATATCAAATTGAGCATATGGAGGAAGACATGGTACACTAACTGATGAACCCTATGGAAATCGAAAAACAAAACTCCCCATAATCTAATGAGGGGCAAGAAGACAATGGTAGTGCACCTATTTATCATTAATATTATGTATTTTAGGAGAGTATGTAAAAACATGCCACTTGTAAACCAATTTGGAACATATGTTTTGTAGTATGCTAGAATATTTTTTATGTTTTTACTAAAAAAATATATCATCTTGTTGAAGAACAATGTAACTTTATGTGTGTGTGTGTGTGTGTGTGTGTGTGTGTGTGTGTTACAAAAAATAAAAATGTATTATTCATTATTATTATTATTATTTATTAAATTTGTTATAATTATATAATTAATTTTGGTAATTAGTGTTTTGGTAATATAGTACTTACCGATGGGTGAATTCATGAAGGTGGGTAACTCTTTTGTGAGAATCGGGTCTCCAAAATTTTAAAAGACATTTTTTCGGCCGAACTAATTTTTTTTCGACCGAAACATGTTTCGGTCGAACCTTTGAACATCAAATCGAACGGTATCATGACGACGCCCTCGATTTTCGTGTACAATTTTAGCCGGATGGATAATTTTCATCCGGTAACATCTTTTCGACAGAAAGATATTCCGACGAAATAATATTTCGATCGAAAGAACTTTTCGGCCGAAAGATTATTTCGGTCGAAAGCATCTTTCGGCCGAAAAGGTCTTTTGGCCGAAAAACAGTTTATATATTACCCGCACATCACGCCTATTATAGTTTTTGCGAATTGTTAGTTAGTTCATACAGTTTGGTGTTGGTGATATCATTTGGTGTTTGGTGTTTGTTGCGGGCGGGCGGACATTGGAGCTGCGGGCGTTCGGTCCAAGTACATTTAAATTAGGAAATTTTAATTTCTAGTTAAAAATTAGAATTTAGAATTTATTTTTAGATTGTTGACAGGGCCTTATTCGGCCCTATCCATGTACAGTGACAGGCCCGAATTCATGCATGTACTTGTACATGGACAGGGCCGAATATGGCCTTGTACCTTAGCTTAGTAAAGGCTATGTGTTACACTATGACAATTACAGAATTTAGAATTTAAATTATGTTTAAATTTTAAATTTCTAGTTAAAAATTAGAATTTATAATTTATTTTAGATTGTTGACATTGCCTTATTCGGCCCTGTCCATGTACAGTGACAGGCCCGAATTCGGGCATGTACCTGTACATGGACAGGGCTGAATATGGCCATGTCCCTTAGCTTATTAAAGGCTATGTGTTACACTAAGACCATTACAGATTTTAGAATTTAAATTATGTTTAAATTTTAAATTTTTAGGAAATTTAAATTTTTAGTTAAATATTAGAATTTATAAATTTTGTTTAGAATGTTGACAGGGCCTTATTCGTCCCTGACCATGTACAGTGACAGACCCGAATTCGAGCATGTACGTGTACATGGACAAGGCCGAATATGGCCCTGTCCCTTAGCTTAGTAAAGGCTATGTGTTACACTATGACCATTATAGAATTTAGAATTTAAATTATGTTTAAATTTTAAATATTTAGGAAATTTAAATTTTTAGTTAAAAAATAGAATTTAGAAATTTTGTTTAGAATGTTGATAGATCCTTATTCATCCCTATCCATGTACAAGGACAGGCCTGAATTCGGACCTATCCCTGTCCATGTATAGGGACAGGCCCGAATTCGGGCATGTCAATGTACATGGACAGGGCCATATTCAGCCATGTCCATGTAGTACCTCAAGTAGCGGGATAAGTAGATCTAGAACTATCAACAAAGGCCCAATTCCATAGGAAATCCATACAACCGCTAAGAAAATAGACAGAGTTGCAGAAAATAGACAGAGGCCTGAAGAGACTTTAAACTTTAGGGTAGGACACAGACTAGCTATTCTAACTATAAACAGTGAGACCAAGGGCTAAGCATGATTGCTACAGGGCCACCACTACCCTGAATAGTGCCCAAACTGGAAAAAAATAGACTCTAACAACAACTGTAAAGAAACATCACCATAAAGGACCTAGTACATATCACAATATTTAACAGACCTAACAAAAAGCTTGAAATACAAAAATATGTCTATAGTAGTTACTGCAATAGGAGAAAAATAAGTACAACTTTGACAAAAAACTCCACTTCTCTGCTAATAGTATTGTTAATTTAAATTTTTAGTTAAAAATTACAATCATGGAAACAATAAGGATAAAGGAAGTGTACAGAACCATGAATCAAACATGTTGTAATCATACTAGCTAACTGTATAGGTTTGAACATGATGAAGTAATGAGCTAATATGATATGAGACCACAACAAGCCCTGTGAACAAACTGAATTACACTACATTCTTTGCTTAGAAGTAATTCCATCATATTCAGTACATAATGACACTGATGTTGCACTCTTATTGATTAGGGTCCTACTCCTAGTATAGGATATGAATAATACCTATGTTGGTTGTGCTCATATGTTACATGCATGCACTTCTTATACCTTTTCATATTTATGGGATTGGTTCTAACTCGGTACTAATACAAATACAACAACAACCTTTACATTCAACTTATGATACTCTACTCTATGCATCTATGATCTCAACATAATATAGGGTTATGACTCATACAAGAAGATTTTGTCATGTTCTACGATGTGTAACAAGGATAAGTATAAGCATAATATAGATAGTATTGAATCCATAGTAATAACTAAGAGTAATACATAGCTAAATTGATGTGTGTTTGATATGTTGTTATCCTTATTTGAGCTTATTGTATCTCCATATTAAGCTTACATGACTAACATGAGCTATGAACATAATCATAATCCAGTAATGTTTGAATATGATGAATATAGTCGTATAAGCAACTTCATATATAATGAATGAGTGTTGTATTGAGGATCATTGTCTTTGTCTCAACATAACATAGCTTAGTTCGATCTGTAATCAAGCACTGTAACCTATCTAGAAGAAAACCATAATTAGAAGCTATGGCCTATTCCATCCATTCATGTTATCTTATCATAGCATCTTCAAGCTTTGTTAACTATATACCAGTATAATCCAGTATTCATTGCACTACTGATATGATAGATTCATTGTTTCCGGGTGTATGTACTATTTATTAGGATGAATTCGGGATTGTCCATGTACATAGACTAGCCATATCCGGCCCTGTCCATGTACAAGGACAGGCCTGAATTCGGGCATGTCACTCTACATGGACAAGGTCGTATTCGACCTTGTCCATGTACATGGATAATTGAAACTAGAAACTCTTGAATGATCTTGTGCTTATATGTCCCATATAGTATTATTACTCTTCCACATATTGGAAAAATTATATAAATTTTAGATTCCCATCTCATTGACCCAACAAAGTAGATCAACTCTTTTTCCTCCACTTTTTTTCTTTCCTTGCCAAGTCACAGTCCATGGGACTGTGACTTGGTTGTCGGGAGCCAACCCTGTGGCCAAGCCATGGGCACACCAACGGCTTGGCCACAGGGTTGGGCCCCTGCAGCCAAGACACAATCCAAGTCACAGTCATGCTTATCCCTTCCACTACCTAATTAGCCAACATCAAATTCTAATGTTAGCAGGACGTCCTTTTCAACCAAAACTACTTAAATCCAAGTACTAAATTGTTTTAGCTAAACAATAAATGCAGAATTGTTTAACAATGAAATTATTAAAAACCCAGGTGTTTGTTGAAGTTTTCCATGTCCTCCTTCTTTTCCATATAGCCCTATAATATACGTTTTGCACTAGTAGGGTGAGTCAGTGTTCCACGTCAATCTCAGTCAGCTCGACCTCTTCCTTCTTTTAAGAAATATTTATGTAAATGGTCTGCCTCCAAGTAGCCAGCTGCAGAATCCTCAAAAATCAGCAGGCTTATGCCATGGTGCCCCTTTGGACCGTAGGCTTGTCTTGCCTCGATGGGTTTATATGCTTTGAAAGATTCCACCAGTTCTTTGGTTCCCATGCCAGAATCTATTATAATTTTTTTCTGAATTTGGATTGGTACAGAATCCCGGCTTTAATTAGTCGAAATTTACCTTTAGAATTTGTTTAAACATTCAGATTTTAAAAATAAAAACTTATCTTGCCTGGAAAAAATAAGAGTTTTATTTCCCTTATGCCTTGTCTACGAGTAACTAAAAGAGATGTGAAGATATTTATAAAACTCATAATAAAATAAAAATAAACTTGCATAGTTCATTCTTAACCCTCTATCTTTCGACATCTAAAAAATTATGTGAATATTTATTGAATCCAATATTAAAATGAATTTACTATGATGTGTAATAGTTCAAAAGATTGCATTCTGACTATAAAAGTTTTATAAAATTCTATGCATAAATGTGTTATATAGTTTGGTATAGGTAGAAGAAATCTTTATGTTTATTTTAAATTTGTTAATATTTGTACATTTATATTTATGTTTATTTTAAATTTTTTAATTAGTATTTAGATTTTAGATTTGGTATGTGCGCATTTGTTCTGGTACAGTTTAGATTTAAAGACAATATTTTATTGACTGATAATAGTTCTAGTCTGTTGTTTGACCACGTAATTTATTAAATGGTTTAATTCAAATAACTTTATGCATAGAAACATATTTCGTTCTTTCGGTTATATTCAAATATTATCCAACGAACATCATCTTAGTCTTTTTCATAAATTATATTTATTGTAAATATAATACAAATAAATTTGTACTTCTATTTCTTTTTCTTTAAATATAAATATGTTCTTATAATTACAAATAAATCTGTAAATATAATATATATATATATATATATATATATATATATATATATATATATATATATATATATACACACACACACACACACACACAATGGAAAAAATTTAAAACATCTGTNTAAATATAATATATATATATATATATATATATATATATATATATATATATATATATATATATATACACACACACACACACACACACACAATGGAAAAAATTTAAAACATCTGTTTTAAATTTCTTTTAATAAATTTAAAAATAAAATAGGAAGACAGTTTAAAATTACATGTTTATATGTTCAAATTATATGTGCGCAAGCAATAAATTTATAAACAATATGGAATTACTTGAAAATGGGAATTTGATATAGAAAATAATAAATAATTTATAAACAATATGGATTTAGTTAATTTGATATAGATATTTAACAATCAAATATTAAGAATAGAGTAAGCATTTAAGTGATTAGTCTTTGCCTGAGTAGTGGGCCAGGAGTCGAATCTATTGTCATTTACTCCGGTGTTAAAGACTTAGATTCAAATGCCCTGCTTTTATGTGCATAGATAATCTCTTATTAAAATTGGTTGTGACTTGGCCGCGAGGATCATTCCTATGGCCAAGCCTTGGGCACGCCCATGGCTTGGCCACATGGTTGGCTTCCTGCAGTCCAATCACAGTCATTTCAAACATTTTATATTTTATAAAAAATTCATAAAAATTTCAAATTGTCCAACTTTTTATTTCAAACGTTTTGTATTTTATAAAAAAATTTAAATCTTTAGGAATTCAATTTATAAATCCATTTTTACATAAGTAATATTAGATTATCATAAGTTATAAATATTATTTTAAAGATTGTTGATTCTGGAATTCCTTGCTGTACATTACTGTCTATCTTATAATTTGTAAAGGAATATTTGTGAAATATACATACAATGGAAAAATATTTAAAACATAAACATATATATATATATATATATATATATATATATATATATAAAAAAAAAAAATTTAATAAATTTAAAAATAAAATAGGAAGACAATTTAAAAATTACTTATTTATATGTTCAAATTATACACATAAACAATAATTTATAAACAATATGGATTTACTTTAAAATGTGTATTTCATATAGACATTAATAAATAATTTATAATAATAATAATAATAATAATAATAATCTATTTTTAAGGTCACGGCCAAGCCAGCACACCAAATTGGTGTATGAGACCCCCTTGTTTGTGGGACAAGGGACCCCCCTCCGCCCAGCGATTTTCTAAATATGGATTTAGTTAATTTGATATGTATTTTCTTCCAAACCATAGACTCTTATCATAGTAAATTTCTCAAAAAGGAACCAGTCTCCCACTTTGGTGTTGTTTTGCAATTGTAGAGACACTTTGACTAAAGGAATAATTATAATGAATACTTCATTTTGGATAATAAAGTCTAATATAGAAATAAAAGAGTTTACATACTGCAAAAAACCTTCACTTGTGACATGATCTCTTACCATAGGCAGCCACTCAATGGTTGGGAGAGAAACATGTTGACTGGTCATTCACCATCCTAGACTTAAAATAACCCAGATGTGAGTAGTTTTGATGGATTAACATATGGATCAAGTGAGACTGGTACCTGAATGACCTGGTACCCCTAAAATTTAAAAATTGTTGGTGCATTGTATTTTCCAAGAACTTGCATAAGTCAAACTTTATGAAGGTTTGATTCTCGAGGTGTGACAAGGCTACTAGGAAACCCAAAAACAATGATATCCATTATAAAACTATTATAAATAGAAACAAACTTTGAAACATAGGCAGTATATTCACTGAGGTCATTCTCTCAACCTCCAGAATAGATACACCGAAACATAGGTAGTCTATTAATTGTTATAACATTGGAATATGTTATAACTTATTACATTGTAATATGTTATATAGTAATATATGTTATGACATATTACATTGTAATATGTTATGGAAAATCTGCATTAATATAGCACAACAAATAGAAAACAAACAGTGAAACATAGGTAGTATATTCATTGTAGTCATTCCTTCAACCTCCAAAATAGATACACCGAAATATGTAACAGACGCTTTGCATTGATAGCAAAACTGATAAACGACATCAATATTTCATGTAATGAGTCTTGGTCACATCTCTGTGTAAGACATGAGTGACCTACTTGTGTAGATTTGGTTTTTCCTTGAAATTCATCCGATCAACATTTAATGTAATATGCTTGGCTTTTTAGTCATCAACTAACTGAATTTCACTTTTTTCAATCTCTAGAACAACTAAATTCAACACTCACTTTTGATATGGCTTCTCTTCCAAACCATAGACTGTTATCATAGTAAACTGCTCAAAAAGGAACCAGTCTCCCACTTTGGTATTGTTTTGCAATTGTAGTGACCCTTTGACTAAAAGAATAATTATAAAGAATACTTCATTTTGGATAATGAAGTCTAATATAGACATAAAAGAGTTTACATACTGCAAAAAACCTTCACTTACATAAAAGAGTTTACATGATCTATTACCATAGGCAGCCACTCGATGGTTGGGAGAGCAACATGTTGGCTGGTCATTCACCATCCTAGACTTAAAATAACCCAAATGTGAGTTGTTTTGATGGATTAATATATGGATCAAGTGAGACCCTTGTTAATGATCTATTATCGATTTTATTTACACAAGCATTTAGTTGAAGATGAGCTTCTATTAACAGAATTCCAACAACTTGCAATCATATAATACATGTTCTCTATTAATGCCCCCTTCAAGTTTAATACAGACCTATTGATACTTAGTTCCATTGCTTTGTAGATGGCATATTTCTTCCATCCAACCAAACATGGTGTAGAGTTAATCGTTGATTTTCATGGACTGTGCTCCATACCTGTTGGATGCATGAAATCGGATTGCCCATATAGATAACCGCAACTCCTTTATCGAACTTTGACCCATGTACTATTCGTGGATTTACCAAGGTTATTTGTGTTAATATTAAGGAACCAAAATATATTTGAAATGGGCATGGGTAGTGGAGTTATGCATCACCCTATTATAATTGTGTCTAACATAAAGAACATTTCTATTAATTTTGTCTTTTTTTTTCTTTCTTCATAATTTCTGTTGGTCGATGTTGGAGATATTAACTCGTACTTGTCTTGTGCTTAACTTTTCATGAATTTCCAAAGGATATATAATGAGGAGAGATGTCGACACGGGATTCTCCAAAAATTCCTTGCAAATGTTCTAGGCTCTCCCAAGAAGAAAGAAGAGGAACTCCTTCTACGATTCAGACTCTAAGTGACCAACAACAATCTCGTCAGAGGAGATTTTCAAACGAGTCTGTGAATAGATCAACTGCAGAATGTGCTCAAGCAAGTGCTATGGATGTAGCCTTCTTAGATAGGTTGCGCATTGATACTCCTACACCTAAGAATGTAGGGAATACCTCAGGACAAGAGAATATTTCTTGTAATTTTCTTTGATTTTGTTTATTTTTGTTGTATTTTTGTGTATTTAAATTTATGTGAAGTTAAATGTTGTAATTACTTTCAAATGTGTGTGTAGAAAATGATTTTAGAGCAAGGGATGATAATGAAAGAGAGAATGGTTGTCATGAAGATTATAATGTCGGTGCAGAGGGTGAAGGTGGATTTAGGAGGCCGTGTTATCAAGAAACATAAGATTACACGCCTACGTCCACCTATCCTTCGGATGTTGGTGATGAACATCCCTCGAAAGGGATTACTGAAGCAATGACCCTTGAGTGATGCTCAGGTGTTAAAAGGAGGTTGGAAAATGATTTGGTGGTCTTGGAACTCCCTCAGGAGAGTAAACAAAGATTGCAAATTGTTTTTCATTCATTGCAAAACTTTATGGATGCATATCAAAAGATGGGGCCAACCACTGACAGTTTTGTCGATCTAATGAGGCAGTGAAAGTCAGAGGTGATGGGCCCTGATAAATGGGAGGCAGTAAAAAATAAATTTTCAAAAGAAGATGCAATTTCAATGTTCAATTTCAAATATGGGTCAAAGCGGAAGATGTTGAAGGTGAAATATTTTAAGCACCCCGACATTGCAGAACATCTGTATAACATATTTTTTGCGGCATATGAGAAATTGTCGTGGAACGATGAGGTTCCACACTATTTTGCAAGACACTTTTATGCAGAGTTTTTCTTGCACATGCACCCTGATTATACTATTCTACCATCCAATTATTATGGGACTGGTAAAGGAAGAACATATAATCGCAAATAGGCATATCGAAATGCGACATTGTTGAAGCCTCCACAACCTTTAGTATCTCTCCCAATAGGGGGCATTTACTTCACATTCATAGTTGTGAGCTACATCAGAGGTTGGAAAAGAGGCTAGGAATGCAATTGGGGAAAATTTGGAAGCGTTTTTTTATGGTGTTGATGTTGGCATGAACCGTTAGCGAGCGGAAGCCAATTCCCGAGCCACATTTGTTTATAAAATAGATGCGGAGTTAGATACCATGTCATTAGAATATGTCAAGGAGTATGCAAAATTTTGTCGTGATAGTTGGAAGAAGGTCATTCAGAATGATGACCCGAACAACAGATTGGTATGTGTTCTAATTAGTAAATTTTTGACGCATTTTAGGATAGTTTACTTCTAATTCTAGATTTAGATATCATTGTATCTATAGAAATAACCGAGTTGTTATTGTCATTAATTGCAGTTTGGAGATATATTAAATGAATCTCCAGCAAATAGGGGACTTGATTCCACAAGTTTCAATTTGGATGGGTTGAATCAGGTATTTGTTTTCTAATATCCACATATGAGCACTTTAATTGTTCAATCTCCAATCTTTTGAATAAGAAATCAACAACATTTATAATTTTGTATAAATGTGAACACATTGAATCCTAGATTTAGTTCTTAGTTATGTTGTTCACAGATCTCTATTCCATCTCCTACTACTTGGGCAAGCTTGTCTCAATTCTCATTGGGATATTTTGAAGAGGGTGGGAGTTCACAAGTATCATTTAATGTGTTAAAATCATTTAAATTTAATTTTTGAATTTTTAAATTTGAAATGTGTTATATAGGGTAATGTGGAGAAGAGAGTACCTGAGAGTGTGCTTGGGAGGGATATTGGGATTGACGAGGAAGCTGAGGAAGCACCCATAATTGGGAAGGGTGTGTCCATTCAGGATGATTCATAAATGTATGTTTTTTACTTTTATCAAATTTTTGTTTTCTAGAATTTTTAGTTTAGTCACGTTCCTAATCAAAGCTTTGATCAATTATTTTGAAATATATACAACCCCTCTATAAGCTTATTGTTGTCTTAAATTGTGTACATTCAAACTTATTTAAGTTTAGACTATGATGAAGACCTAATTTTGAACTTGAACATTTGATTATTTGAGAACAGACTCTATCCTACATCTGGACATTTGATTATTTAAGTTTAGATCATGATGAAAACCTAATTTTGAACTTGAACATTTGATTATTTGAGAACATACTATATCATTGTTTTCTTATCCAACAATGGCGTAGTATGGACATTTGTGTTTTCTACATACAACGAAGTGAATTCCTTCTTGCCAGGGTATTGTCAAACTCTTACTAACCACAAAAACCAACATTCAAGTAGATTTACAAATAAGCTATGCATATGTATATGTGAGCTAGCTCACACATAATTTCAAAGAGCATTTGATTATATGTAATATGAATACATTCGAAAGATGAAAGATTTAAATGGTTTTTGAAGAATGACTTAATATACATGTGCAGATTTGTGTTTTCTTCATGTCTATGAAAGATTATATGAGAACATATATTCCACCGCTGAAAGAGGAGATAAGTATTTTCTTGAAGAATGGTTTTTAAAATGGAGATTTGTGAATTTTCATAAATATAAGTAGTTTTTTGGAAGAATGGCTTAATATGGAGATTTATAAGTCCATTAATTTAAAAGGGCATTATGGAATTTGATTATATGACATTTGCAAAAGAGGAGAGAAGTATTTTACTACTTAGGAGATTAGTATTGTATTGCTGAGTAAATAAAATCAAATAACATCACATGGAATGAGAATTTCACCTGAAGAATTTGGGACTTATCCACAAGGAGAATTTCACCTGAAGGATTTGGGACTTTATCCACAAGGAGATAAGTATTTCATTGGAAGAAAGACTTAATATGAATATTTGTGAACTTTCTTCATACACGGTTCTATATTTATTTTCAGATTATTATCTAACTCTAACTCTAAACACAATTTTTTTTTTTACCAAGAACACAATTTTTCTCTTTAAATTTTTTTAAGATTTTACAAATTGTTTGAATCATGTATGCTTAATGTGGAGAGTAACTATCTTAAATTCGTTTAACTGTGGTTGGGTATGTTATTATTTCTTATTGTTTAGTTAAAGTATATATGCTAATATATGTTATTTGTTGTTTTTATTATTATTTTTTATTGTTACAGATGTCTAAACTATATTTGGTTACATTATATTTGGTGGGAAAGAGTATGTTGGAGGATGGGACTTCACACTTTTGGTATGTATGTCAATTTTGTTTTAATCACAAATTTTGAATTTTGTTTTATTTCGCATGTTTGAATTGTAAATTTTTAATTTTTGAATTCTGTTTTTTTGCAGGTATGAAGTGATCTATCTTAAAGTGATGGCTTAGAGTCCAAAATTTTGGAATTAAATGTCTTAGTTTTTGTTATCATCCTTAAATGGATGTGGAACATATGTAACTATTCAAACTTTGATTATAATATATATATATATATAGAATTCAAAATATCAATTTATTGTCTCATATTTGATTTCTCTTATATTGTTAAATATGATCTGTTAATTTATGTTAATTTCTCAAAATATCAATTTATTATCTCAAATTTGATTTCTCAAAATATCAATTTATTGTCTCATATTTGATTTCTCAAAAGGTTAATTTATGTTTTACGATATTGTTTTATACTGTTTTATAGGATTTGTTCAATGAGAGTTTCACTACGAAGCTTATAAGACTTTGTTCTTATTTTAGTAATATTAATTTTCTTCTTTAAGCTAGCTATATAACATAAATATGGTTTTCATATTATAACTTATGTTTTTATAGGACATTAATTTTGTGTTTATAACTTTTGTCTTTAAAAAGTGGCAGAGTTGTTAGTTTTGAACTAATGTTTTGTATATTCTCCTTTTTACAATGCATTAAATTAAGCATCAAACTCTTAAATACTTTTCTACTATGTATTAATTTAAATGTTTCATTTTATGTTCACTGTGGATTGTTCAAAAACACATGATAAAATTCAACATATTTCATTGTAGACTGTTCATGAGCCTATGGGGATTGATAAAATTCAACATATTTCATTATGGACTGATAAAATTCAACATATTTCATTATGGACTGATAAAATTCAACATAAAGTTGAACTATTGGGTCTATCCTACTATATATTAATTTAAATGCTTCTTTTTATGTTCACTGTGAACTGTTCAAAAACACAGATAAAATTCAACATATTTCATTGTGGACTATTCTTGGGCCTATGGGGACTGATAAAATTCAACATATTTCATTGTGGACTGATAAAATTGAACATAATGTTGAACTCTTGGGCCTATACTATTATGTATTAATTTAAATGCTTTCTTTTATGTTCATTGTGGACTGTTCAAAAACACGTGATAAAATTCAACATATTTCATTGTGGATTGTTCTTGGGCCTATGGGGACTAATGAAATTCAACATATTTCATTGTGAACTGATAAAATTCAACATAAAGTTGAACTCTTGGGTCTATCCTACTATGTATTAATTTAAATACTTCATTTTATGTTCACTGTGGACTATTCAAAAACACATATAAAATTCAACATATTTCATTGTGGACTGTTCTTGGGCTTATGGGGACTGATAAAATTCAACATATTTCATTGTGGACTGAAAAAATTCAACATAAAGCTGAACTCGGGCCTATACTACTATGTATTAATTTAAATGCTTTCTATTATGTTCATTGTGGACTGTTCAAAAACACATGATAAAATTCAACATATTTCATTGTTGACAGATAAAATTCAACATAAATCTGAACTCTTGGGCCTATGGGGATTATTATTACTCATTTCCTACTTTTTCATAAAAAAAAAAATTGATGGTTGTGGGAGATTCCAAGGTCACTATCATTGGATAAATTCCAAATCCAATGTGAACTTGATATATCTCAACAACTGGAAAGACAAGATCAGAAGCTTAAATAATAGATTTGAATCTATCAAATTTATGCACGTACATAGACAGTTCGACAAAGTAACAGATAAGATCATAAACTTAAATAATAGATTTAAATCTATCAAATGTATGCATGTACATAGACAGTTCAACAAAGTAGCAGACAGCATCTCCAAAAAGGCACTCAAAGGAAATTTTGGTTATCTATTTTATGAAGAAATTGTTGATGGAACTGTTGTATGTACAGAAAATTTTTACATTTTCTAGCTTGGATCTTTACAGATGTCTCTTTTTTGAATAATTTTGTATATGACACTAGATGACTTTTTATAACTTTACTACAATGTAAAAAAGTGGAAGGAATGAAAGACTACAGATCTTTTTTTATCATAACTTTCTAGATCCATATGTAACAAAAAATTTCATTTGATTCTAATAGAATAACAGTGAAACTGTTCTTTTCGTGTGAAAAAAAAAAAAATAACTAAGAAAATTAGTGTAACAATGGGTTAGAAGACATAGAAAGGAGGAATCACTTGAACAAATGGAAGAATGAAAAAACCCATTATAAATATTACAAAGTAAGAGAGACACGCACAAGGGGCTCTACACACACTTGAATGTGAACCTAGGACATTTACATGGTCTTTATCATTTCGATATTTTCATAGAGACATGGTCTCACATTTACATCAAAATCTCAATTTACATGAACATCTCAATGAAAGGTTTTAATGGTCTTTGAATTCACCTTCTTTCTCATACGAACAACTATGAGAAAACTACAAAGATGATAACAAAAGCACAAGAAGAGATAGAAGAGATATTGAGATTACTCATGTAATATTTTGTCTTGTCTTGATTTTACTTGCACTATGTTTATTTATATAAAATATTGGATAAAATAATTTCAATATACTATTTTCTTGATTTCAAAAAAAATTATCAAATTTTATAGTTTCTTATGAAATTTCAAAATGAAATATTCAAGAAAATGTGAAATAAAAATTAAATTGTATAGTTCGTCAAATTTTATAGTTTCTTATGAAATTTCACAATGAAATATTCAAAAAAATGTGAAATAAAAATTATAGTTTCTCACTTATAATTTAAATTTTGTTTGATTTGGAAATATGGTTGAAAATAGTCAAAACAAGTCATCAAATTTAATATATGTAAGCGATCTTCATTAAAATTTATATTGATATTAAAATTTATCAGAATTTAAAGTTTTTTTAAGCCATCAATAGTCCCTTATAATGACATGGAAATGGGTCCTAGTTTTGATATGAAGTTATCATTTTCATATGAAAAAACATTGAACAATCAAATTGCAAATAATGAACGCATTTATCCTATATGTGGTAAATTGGTTACATGCATTAAAGGATTTGTGTATACGATTTGGATAATTTGTAGGATTAAAGTATAATCATCCAAAGTATAGGTCAATTTAGGTTCCCTAGATACAATCTATAGGTTATTCCATGAAATTGTAAATAAAGCTTGGTAAACTTTATTTAATTCATCAAAAATATAACTTTTCTTAATTGAATCCAGACCATGAAAGTAAACTAAACTGGAAGTGAATCTAGAATCCTAGATATTCATAAATACGTGTACTTTCAATGTAAAATATAAAATTCTAGATTGTACATGTGTCACTTGTTTAAAGAAATCATAATGGTATTCCATCTTCAATTATTCGTTCATGATCGACTTTGGACATTTTCCATTTTCTAACTTTTGTTTTTTTTTCTTGATTGAACTTCTATTAACTTTATGCGCACTACACATACCAAATGACTATATTAATAACTTATGACATCTGATTGGTAGTCTTGAAAGTGAACATGAGTATCAGTTTGATGGGTTTCTTGAAAAAAAATATGCTTTCAATACAATGGATCCTCTTTCATATATAAAATCGTTATCATCAAAATCTTCTAATAGCCTCATCTTTTGTTTTGTGCATCGCATCAAATAATATTTCACGTTTTCAGTGTTGTCTACAGGTGCAACCATGGCAAAGACATCTCCTGCAATAATTGGATATATTGGACAACAAATAGTTCGTGTTAGATTATCACACAAGTATATCTACAAGTTATTTGAAAAAATTTAAACATAAAAATTACCTTCTCTAACAAGATCGGAAACTCTATCGCCATCAACTGACATTATAGTTTCATTTGATTCCATCTCCTCTGAACTTGCAAATGGCATTTTCTCTTTTACATTAAGTTTGGTATGTCTCCAAGCTTTAACATATTCTGCATTTTCATTTTCGCAAATATCTGTGGATTATGTGTCCTCTATGCAAACTGAACAAAAACAAGACTCATTTCTTCTATCAAATGCAAACACATTTTGATAACGTTTTTTTTAACTGGATGTATTTTTTGTGTCCCATGTATTGTACTGGCGTCATATGGGATTGAACTATTTACATCTTGAATTCCAACATACCAAAAAAACCTGCACAAGACAAGAACTTATTAACTTGAGATCTCTCAAGAAAATGATTAAAGATTGAATATAAATTTGAACATGTTCAAATAAAAATATCATGTGTACATGTGTAACACATGTATATATAGACACACCTACACACATCCCTTGACGGATTATATTCATGGCTTAGCGCCATTTTGCACCATTCAACAACTTGTTCAACGGATTCAAATCGATCGGCATGAGGGTTCATCTGATACCTTCGAAGTGCTTGTTTTACACATGCCCCTGCACCGTCGTGCTCTCATTTTCCATAACCAGTCTCAAAAAAATTCCAACAATGTGTAAAGTTTGATTTTTTATGCAGACAACATAACCAATAGAATGATCGTGAAGATTTGAAATGAACCACACACTCATCTGACCATATCCAATGTCGATCGAATCTGATTTCATGTTCTTTCAATGAATCATAAAATTTATCAAAACAATGTTGTACATAATGTGTGTCGTGTGCTCGATCATCATTTATATAAAAGTGATATTCTTTAATAACATGTCGATTATTGTTGGCGCTTTCTATGTTATCAAGACTTCATTGAGTTTGTCTATATAGAACGTGGACAAATATTGTGACTTGATCAGAATGATAATATTCACTCTATATTTCTTTTTGTGCAACGAATGTGTAATTCTCTGCAAAATCAACTACAAATAAATTTGCCCCTGGTGGAAACACTTCATGAGATTGTTTGAATTGTAGGTCTTTCCATCGAGCTCTATGTGAATGCTTGGTGTATTTATAAATTTCTTCCTCAAACTTCTTCAAAAAATATATCACACAGATTTTATCTACTATCAAATCAATCCTTTTGGAAATAACATTTGAAGAATGTGGAGTCATGATGTTGATATATTCATATCTCTTCCAATTGACTGTTATATTAGAAAATGATTGATCATTCATATCAATATGATAATTTGAGTGAAACAAACTTAGATTTCCACAACGATCACATTTCTTTCCACCAACACATTTTTTTTTTGTAAAATAAATCATCACCTTCTCTTTCACATAGAATTTCATATACAAAAGCACGGAATGTGGAAGGAGGAGGTGAACTTGGCCATAAATTTTTACCAAAATCAAAAAAAGTGTCGTAATACAACTCAAATTCCACATGATAACGACAACAACAAGTGTCACGAACAGTGATGGGTCTAACAAACCATGGTTTTTGTTGCACAAATGTATTGATGGAAATTTTAACTTCTTTGTGCTCTTCTTTGAACTTATTGAACAATTCTATTTGTGTCATTGGCAATATATGTTGTGAATGTTCTTCATATTGTTTATGTGCTATTCTTTGTCACAACACATCCCTTGTATGTGGTGAAACATGAGATTCTACCAACCAACAATTAGAGGCCAATTCTTTAACATTTTCTGCAAGTCTATCTTTGAAGGGTTGTCTAGAAATCACTATCCAACAAGCCAGTTCATCATTTGCATCTATTTGCAATCGAAATTTTCTATGTTTGTGCAATGTTTTTATTGACATTCCCATCGTTTTTTCCATGTGTCGTGTCAAACGATCTTTTATATTGCTAGATGAAACAACTGTTGTTTGTATCGCTCTACGTGCAACACTGGCATCTTTTTTTTGAGATTTTCCAAAATCTTTTAATACACTAGTTATATTGTCAAAGACATTTTGTTTCACCTTTGTATCTTTTGTCTACTATTGAATACCCAATAATGATGCAGCTTCTTTTAACTTTCCTGACTTTATAAGACAGAGTAAAAGTTGAGCTTGTACTATTACTGATTCATCTTTGAAAAAAGTATTATACATATTCTTAGGGCGATATCTTATATAATGCTTATCTTTTTTCTTCCCAAATTTGTCAATATCAACATTTTCTAATATTTCATCGTCAATGTTGATAGATTCTCCTGCATATTTCAATTTAAAGTTTATATTAAAAAACAAAACCCGAACATAAATTCACTAAAATATATATACAAGTGTTCATCTTGTATTATCTAAATTTATGTACATACCTATAGGTGATTCGTCTTTTGCTTCAATTTCGATTTCAACGTCTTCTGCTTCAATTTCGGTTTCAACGTCTTATTCGACATTATGAGACAAATCTATTTATGTTTTTTGAAAAACATCAAATTGTAAAATTACAATCAATTATATTAAACAATATTTTAAATTTGAATTCTATACTTTTAATATAGACAATATGTGCATGCATACCTGGTTGGACTTCTTCTTGTTTAAAATCTCTATTTACATTATCATCGTTTATTTCTTCAATATTTGCACGTTCTCGTTTCTTTCTCCAATAATGCTCTTTCCTTTATTCATTATAGAGAGTATCATCTCGAGTGCAATCAAATTTTATCTTATGCAAACTTTTGTTTCCCATGACTTTTATAGTTATCTATAAAAGATATGTTCAACAAAGACTTCACCTTGAAAAAATGTTCAACATTTATCTTTCAACATATAAATTGTTATTCCAATAAAAACTTGAACAAACATCAATTACCTTTTTCAACAAAAACCAAAAAGATGATTCGAAACTTTGTTTAGGTGCTCTAGAAAACCATCAAACAAGTGATGAATTGTGTTAAATGTGTTCAGCCGAAAGCGTATTTATACGATTTGGCACGAAATGAAACGATACGACGCATGTATTTTCATTTTTTCCGACCGACGGAATTCATTCAACCATCTTTCGGATGAAACAAGGTTTTTTCAGCCGAAAACCGTGGAAGCCGTTTAGTTTTCATGGTTTCCGTTAGAATTTAGTCTTTTGGCCGAAAGAATATTGTTTCGGCTGAAAGATTCTTTCGATCAAAAACCAGAAATTGGGACTGTATACAAAAACCAAAGAATTGCCCCAAGCTTACCTGAACTTTGGAGGTTGCGGACTCCTACAAATACTTAGAATTTGGTTTCGCAAATGACACCAGCATTTGCAAAATTGAATCTACTTTCAATTCCTATAATTTGTTTTCGTTTTCATTATTTTTATCTAATTTTATTTATTTTTTTTTTTAAATCACTGCATAATATTTTCAGCAGACATATGATTCAGTGAAATGAAATATCCATATCTTTAAAAATACACAGTGAAAAATTTAGAAAAAATTATATTCATAATCCTTAAACTGTTCTTTTCAAAAGCGTATTTTTAGATTTTATTTTTAAGTAAAAATTAAGATAGATACAAGGTGGAGGAAAACATGTGTCTAAAATCTGCAACGTTTTCAACTTGGTCAACTTCAAAAAATTCTAGAAATTATAATATTCATCCATTAGATTCAAAATTATGTAGATTGTTGTAATATATTGCGTTTGTTAAAAACATAAGTTTAATAATAGATACATTGTTGGAGGAAAACATAACTCATTATGATTCTTTTCATGTTTAAGGAACATACTGTTAAACAATTGTCAAATTGACATATCAAATCTTAATAAATAAAAATTGAAAAATAGTCATTGGAAAGCTAACAAAATTCTTCACAAGTTTTGTTTTTACTGTAAAGTGAAATTCTAAATAAATAAATAAATACTTTTGTATGACGGAAGTTGAAGAACTTGTGAAAATGTAGTTTTTTTTCTCATAAAACAAGCAAAATAGACACCCAACTTCATGATTTCACCCCGATATTTTTTTCTAATTGATTGCAATGCCTCACATGATTGTTAAGGGAATATCTTTCATCATTTTAACATCACCTACCATTTTTATGAATTTGATTAATGTAAAATCAAAACACATATGTTATAATAATTAATATTGATTAATAGTCATTATGAATTCATCATTTATTAATCAATAATGTTTGTTAATAATTAATTTGTATTAATTATATTATTAAAAACAATTATTATGAGTGATAGGAGTGGGGAGTATTCATGATCCCAAATGAATTTCTATAATTTCTTGTGCATAGGGCCTATGAAATTTATCCAACAACTTGGTTGACACTTATTCTATCTTGTGTCGCCTATCAATAGTTAAGGAGGCAAATATTGGATTTATTTTCATTTATGGTGGCTCAATGATCATTCTTGAAGAAATACTAGGTACATCGATATCTGAAGGAGCCAAGTTGAAAATCATCATCTCCAGAATTAAACAAGATCTTATATATTTTATAATGTCTCATTTTTTCACATTAAGAGGGAGTGCAACAAAGAAGCCAACCCATGGGCCAAGTGGGAGACCACGCTTAGCCAAGGTTCATTGATTAAAAATGGGGTTGAATGCCTTATAGACAACACCTAAGTTTGGAAATGTGGATTAATATTCTTATTAATTTCACATGAATCAAATGTCAAGTGAGAGTTGGAAAAGTCCTCAAAAGGGTGACTCGAGGAAACTTATCACTTTTCTCCTCATGTGAATTTAGTTCTTGTTTGTGACAACTAAATGTTACATTGAGAGTTAGTACAATCGTGGTGGGATGATGGAAGGGCCAATAGCTTAGTGTTAGTGCATTGTGGGCTAGTTCACCCATACGTTGAGCGGGATGGTAAGTTTTTTGGAAAGATCTAGTATCTCCTTTGGTATATTTCTTCTCTGGATTAGTATCTTTCCTTCATTGGTTTCTAGTGTGAAAATAAGGGTGAGTGGGTTAAACCTCCTCTAGTATGTCTCTCTGGTTTGTTTCACTTCCAACTCTTTGTTCATTCCTTTCTCTCCTTTCTTCTCTCTCATGACACTCGCGAGATTCACATAGCCTTGCACCATCATGAAGAATTAATTCAAGATTCTAATGGTGTCAACTAAGGTTTGAGATATTGAACATGTTTGTATTAGTCCAAATGGTAAATTCATAAGCATGTTTACGCATCATAAGGAGAGGTTATATTTTCTTTAGGCTAAGTGTAGTAGGATAAATAATATCACTCTTACCCAACGAATAGAAGAATTACCATTGGGCTCCAACAACATGGAAATAGACAATTCATATCAATTTAAGCATATGGAGGAAGACATGGTACACTAACTAATAAACCCTATGGAAATCGAAGAACAAAGCTCCTCATAATCTAATGAGGTGCAAAAAGACAATAATAGTGCCCCTGTTTATCATTAATATTATGTATTTTAGGAGTATGTAAAAACATGCCACTTGTAAACCAACCTGAAACATATGTTTTATAGTATTCTAGAATATTTTTGATGATTTTACTATATATATATAATTAATTATTATTTGACATAAAAATTAAAATGTTTTATTAATTATTAAAATTGTTATAATTAATTATTTTTGGTTATCACATTTACTTTAAATCAATGTACACTTAGTATATTAATCATCATGAAAATAAAGTGTTGTATTTATAAGTACATTTATTCTACACAATATCATTCAATTAGTATCTGTACATGATAATCTAAATATTTTCCTCTCAGGTTTGTAAAATTAGCTTCTAACAACTCATCTTCAATAGTACATGAAGAAAAATATACAAATATTTAAAACAATGTAGGAACGAAAATATACAAATATTAAAAAGTTAATTGTGCCTAAAATGTTGAATGATGATCATATGCACTCGGTAATTGTATTTTTCTCTTGTGTTTGTAAAGTTAGCTTCTAACAACTCATTTTCAATAGTACATGAAGAAAAATATATAAATATTAAAAATAATGTAGAAACAAAAATATACAAATATTAAAAGTTGATTGTGCCTAAAATGTTAAATAATGAAAATTAGCTTTAACAACTCATTTTTCAATAGCACATGAAGAAAAATACACAAATATTAAAAATAATATAGAAACAAAAATATACAAATATTAAAAGTGGATTGTGCCTAAAATATTAAGTGATGATCATATTCACTTTGTAAGAACATTTATAATAAAAGAACAAGAGCAATTTTAATTTATAAAATTTTACATTTTTAGATTGATTAAAACGGATATAATATATTCAAATATTGTGAATGCCCTCTAGTTCCTTTGAACTCTGCTATAATTATGAAATTTATTAAATAATTCTAAAAACTACTGCAGAATTAACAATTTATCGAAGCTATCATATCTAATTTGACATGTTTGTTTGTTACGGTGTTTTCAAGGCGATCGACTCCTCATTCTATCTTCTCATTAGTGGTATTTTCCTCATCATTTAATTTTTTTATTATATACTTTTTGTTGTTTTTTTGTGTGTTTTTTTAAATTAATGGAAATGTTTTATTATTTTTGAAAATTTTGAAAATATTAGAGAAAAAATAATATTTTAATCATTGCAATATACAATTTATTTTAGAAAATTTAAATAAAGAAAAAATAGTTAATAGATTTATTAGTTCTTTGATCAAACTCGACTAAGTTAGCTAAGTGAGCCTTCACTTCCTCACCTCATGCAAACTTACAATGGAGTATCCCCAAGCCTTTTAAATGCTTCATTACATATAATCCATGGGCTCAATACCACATGTCACCAATATTGTGTTTGTGAAACTGCTACCAATGACCTAACAACTTTGACTCTTTCACCAAGTCAAGTTTAACCTATCATTCCCCCCTTTAAACTTTACTTGGGATTTTCCTTTACCAAATCTGGCCAAACAAGGAAGTGAGTCTGCATTGTTCACTTTTAGGACTTATCTGCCTCAAACTTTATAACCATGGTATCAAGGAATCCAGCATGTCCCCCCCATCACCTAGGTCTACCTCTAGAATTTATCGGTAATTTACCAAGGGTACACATGCCTAACTAGGTCTTATAGTGGTATGCTCATTTGCATGCAATAAAGATTTTCAACTCCATTATAATAAATATTTTTTTTCATTCTTTCTATCTCAGCACTTATGTCTCCATCCTCTCACCTTTGCACCTCTGGTGCTCTCTTCGTGCCACTAAAATCCTTGGTCATAGACAGCTCTAGCTCCCACAATTTCTCTCTCCCATGTTCATTTAACATGTGGTAAATCTTAGAGAAAACCCCCCTTGAAATCCTCAAACTTGAGCAGAGAAGATAAAATCAACGAATTATCGTTGACACTTGGGTCCAAGGGACTTCACTAGTCTTGCATTGAACTACCTGTTTCCTTGTTGCAATCTACCCTTTATCGTTGTGATCTGTTAGTTAATACCTTCTAGTGATCCTCCATTCCTCTATCCACCCACACATTGGTGAAAATAAAATCCAAACCCCAATTGTGCACTAAGTCATTTTGCATCATCATCCAGACACACTTTCATGCCTCCTGGGAAAATATCGGTGTTATCATCTCCACGACCGATGCCATCATGCAAGATAATGATTTAGGTATTTTCCTTTACCATCATTTTATCCCTTGTTTCCCAACCATCATAGAGAATCATCAATATATCCTCCCCAGTCATGGATTTGATCCATCCCGCTAAATCTTATGGACTATAATGCTTAAAACCATGCATCAACATATGCTCACGGTGGAGCCCAAACTCGATGCCTCCTTCGCATGAACTTTTGTGTCCGCCACTCGGCCTCCATCTCATCTCTAAACAAGTTGTCCATGCATTTTTGCTCATGGGTTTTCTTCCATTGAAACCCTATCTCTCTACTTTGACAGTTGTACCATAATGCACTCCATATTTCTTCGTCATCTTCTATAGCATCGACATTAGACCACGTCTATCAGCGGCCCAAACCATGCCAAACCCTTAGCAACAAAGGCATCCCCCTGAAGCTAGAATCTTTCACTGATACCGAATGAAATTTTTAAAAATGTGAAAAAAAAAAAAAAAAAAATTCAAATCATAGAAACAACATATAAATCATGACACATGATTTATAATGGAAAACTCAAACCAAGAAAAACCAAACAATAGATCTACTAGTCTCTTGACCAAACCTGACCAAGTTGGCCATGTGAGCCTTTATTGCTCACCTCTTGACACCTTACAATGGATTACCCCCAAGCCTTTTAAAGGTTTCATTACGTGTAATCCTTGAGATCAATACTACGGGTCACAAATACCATGTTCCTGAAACCACTATTGTCGACCTAACAACTTTGACTCTTTCATTGAGTCAATTTTAACCTAACAATTCCCCTAAAATTTAATTTTTCTTCAATGAAATGCACATCTCCAAAAATCTACAAGACACTTCCTCACATTTCAAGGATGGTAGCTAGGGTAAACTAATCAATTACAGTTTTGGTAACCTAACTCGGTAGGGACATCAACTCAAATCCACAATATTCACACAACAAGATAGTCTAAGGACATGACCTTGTCACCTATTACTTGTAATTCATGGCACTTAACCACTCCAACTAAGCCATAAGGATATTCCCATAAATTTACTTGCGCCATAAAAAATGAAAAGATGAAGATAATTATAAAAGTTAATGAAGAGACAAAATTAATTTTAAAAAAGTAAACTAGTACTACAAAAATGAGTGAAATAAAGGAATAGTAATTCAAATTTCACCCATTATTGAGTCTCGTCCGACTCACAACCTTCTCCATTAATTTAATACCCAATTGTCACTAAATTGTATGGTTGATTAACCCTTGTGAAGATGCATAATGTATTTTTCTTATTGATAGTACTAATATCGTAGCATTGTTTCAAATATACTTGGGAAAACTCGCTAATAATAGTACATACAAGGCAATGAAAATACAATATTTTTCCAAAATTATGCTAAGTGGAGAAAAATCAAAAGTAGTAGAGCTTGTTAGGTTGCCAAACTACCTTCCAAGCTAGGTTGATTATGAATGAAGCGAAAGATTAATATGTTTAGGTGTCAAAGGAAAATTTAAAAGAGTTAGTATCTTCCATTCAAAAGGATAATATTGAAACCTTGATCATTCGTCCTTTTAGGCTTTTATGAATAGTTGGAAAATGATATCTTAGTAATTGAGGAGGAATCAAGAACTTTTTGAATGGTGGTAGGGGCAATGAATGCAACATTTTCATTTCTCATTCTTAATAACAATGTGATAAGGTATAATTAAAAAGATGGTAAAATAATGATAATAATAATTATAAAATTTTAGAAACTGATATTAAATTATGAAGAATTAAAATTACAAAATAAAGGATATAAATGGAATTAATAAATAAAATTGGAAAATCTTTATAAAAAGGAGAATTTGTAGTAATTAAATAAAAATAATTGTGTTTAGGTAAAAAATTAGATATTATAGAAAGGATAAACTAGAAACGTCATAAGAATAGTATTGGAATTATGAGTGTGTAAGTGAGAAAGGGGATGCATGTAACACCTAGTTAAATTAATTATTGACTATAACTAATTAGATTAAACTAAATCAATTAATTATTGAACTAAGTAGGTTTAATCATTTATTTAATTATTCTTTTGATTTAAGAAATGCAACAACGAATAAAATTAAGTATTTCATTTGTTATTGGGGTAGGTAGGAATTTATGACAAAGGATAAGGTAGATGGGGGGAATTGATGATGGGGGGGGATTGAGAGAGGAGGATAAGGAGGAGCCAATGAGACTTTGGAAATGATTTTTTTAGGAATTGGGAAAAAGAGAGATCTGAGAAGGAAAAAATTGTTGGAACATTTGGGGTGGGCTTACTAGTGCACTGGAGTTAGTAGGATTTTGGGCTCAGGGGACAGGAAATCTGATTTCCTCGAGTTAGGGAGCTAGAGAGGCTATGTTCCTAGGTGGTTGGGAGGTATCAATTTCAGGCAGGTCATCAGGCAAATTATTAACAGGAAAGAAAAGGGAAAAACTTCTTCTGCAACATGTATTTCATTGATATTTTTATTACTGTTATTACTGTTTTTCTAGGAATGAAAGATCAAATACATACCTATATCTTGAAAATATGTTAATTCGATTTGAGATTTAACTGTTATTTATACTAGAACATAACCAGAAATTATATTTTACTTTAATGAAAACATAAACATAAATTATATAACAAATTTATTATTAAAACCTTGAATCCCAGGATAGGGGCCATTACATTTGATATCAGACCCAGGTTTCAAAACTGAAACCTAGGGCTTGACCACCCACATAATTGTGCCAACTTCCACATAAGTGTGCCAACTGTTTTGTGAAATAACTCCCAACCTACAACCTAAAACCCTTAAATCAACTAAAAAAAAAATAGAAATGACACAGAAGCCTAAGTAGACTATCGAGAAGAACCTTGAGGGAGAGAGTTGTTGAAATATTGTAACTACAAAGAATATTTTAATTATAATTGAGTTATTATTATATATATTAAATCCCCTTTTGTGGATTGATCATGTCAGGTATTGTGTAAGACCAAATCCCCTCTTGTGAATTTGTCAAACGATATTCATATCGTGGTATTTGAGAAGTCGTCCCCTGGGGTTTATTAAAGTGGTTTTAACCACTATTGGAAGAATTCGGCCCTGCTTGGTGAAGAGACATAACCCTAGCGCCCCCTTAGCTAGTATAAATAAGTGAGGATGGCGCCTCATTCTTTTACTCACTTAGACACTCAACAAGTGCGTGTATTTTAGAGGTAGTTGCAATAACAAGAACCAGAAGAGAGGCGCATGCTCAGTCTTGGATATTCTTTATTCTTTTGGTCTAAGTCTTGGAATTGTATTGGAAATCTATTATTGATGAAGTTTTTGTTGGGTTTTCTCCCCCATGAGGGTTTCCCAGGATAAAATGTTGTGTACCTTGTGATTGTGTTTCTTTCAGTGATCCTACTTGTGTTATTATTCTCTAGTAAATTGAAAAGAACATAATATCAACTCTAAATTTAACATGGTATCAGAGCTTGACTGAATAGAGCACCTTTCACTGGATATCCAAAAATGTTATTGCTGTTGTACAAGAAAATTAGGGCTTTTTATTAGAAGGGAATTTCTGACTAAAAACCATCTAGGGAAGTGCACCCTATCCCAACACATCATTTGGCAGCTTGAGAGCACCTTTTCTATGGTTGAAGCCTCAAAAAAGTCAACCCTAGTTTTGATTGGTACCAGAAAACTAGGAAACCAGAACCAGTACCAGAAGTACTAGTCCATATTTGCGCAGGTCAAGTTTCAAGGGGTAAAACTTGGAATTTTTTAAAGCAGACAGCTCCAGCCTACTCACCTCATCCCAGCGCATCTCCTGGTAAGTTCAGATTCAGTTTCTGAGCACTTTTATTTTTTGGTCATTTTCCTAGCTCCAGGTCAAGATGTCTACACACGCTAAGCTTGTTGACAAGTTAGAAGGTGTGTAAAATTTATGTGCCTGGAAATACAGGATTGGACTCATTCTTGAAGAGAATGGCCTTGCAAAATTCATAAAAGAAAATGTATCGGAACCCGAAGAAGAAGCAACCAAAGAGAAATACAAGAAGGATACGGTTAGGGCCAAAAGGATCATTGCAGACTCCATTAAAAATCACTTGATCCCTCAAGTGTCTTCTAAGAATACTTCAAAGTATATGTTTGATGCCCTAACTAGAATGTATGAAGGAAAGAACATCAACCGAAAGATGAATCTGAGAACCCAACTCAAGAATACAAAGATGCAGAAAGGAGAAACAGTTCATGACTATTTCTCTAGGGTTTCTCAATTCAAGGAACAAATAGAAGCAATTGGAGACAACCTAGATGAATATGAACTCATAATGATAGATATTAATGGTCTCACAAGACCTTGGGATGCCTTCATCCAAACTATCTTTTCAAGAAAAGAAAAACTCCAATTTGATAGTCTATGGGAAGAATGTGTTCAAGAAGAAGCAAGAGTAGCCAACCGAGAAGAAGTACTATTAAGGGATGAAGACCAAGCCCTAGCTTCTCATGCTAAAGTAGGAAAGGAAAGGTCTCATTTCCAAAAGGAGACACCCATCTACATAAGTAATCTCACTCCCCAAAGAGATTCACCCACTTCCATAAAGAATCTCACCCTCCAAGGAGATTCCATAAATATCAGAAGGGGCAAAGAAAGGAAAAGATTTATCCTCTTATCAATGTTATTATTGTGATAAGATGGGACACATTGCTAAGAATTTTCCTTCCAGAAGGAAAGTATACAAGAAGAGAAATAACAAAAGACAGCATGCCCATGCAGTTGAAGATGATGCGCCACCCACAAAGTTGACTAAAGAAAAGATTGAAGAATATGTTTTATTTTCCGCCCTCTTAGGATATGTGACACTTGGAGAAGACACTTGGCTCATAAACAGTGGTGCTTCTAAGCACATGACAGGTCAAAGAGACATTCTATCTAGTCTTACAGAAAAGGACTTTCCTCATAAAGTTTCACTTGGAGATGATTATCAGTATCCTATCAAAGGAATGGGAGAATCCACCTACAAACTTGATTCATGAACTTCGATGAGAATGAAGGATGTACTTTATGTACCAGGTTTGACAAAGAACTTACTTTCTATCTCAGCTCTAGATGAGAAAGGTTTTAGGGTTGCATTCATAGATGGTGAAGTTCTTATGTGGCCTAAAGAAAAAACCATAGAAGATGCAATTGTTATTGGAACATAAGAAGGTGGCTTGTATAAGTTAAAAGGTCACTCAGATGTAGCCTTGACTCACTCCACTGAGATTCCATGTGAACTTTGGCATAGAAGACTAGCTCACATCAACTACAAAGCCTTACCATATGTAAGCATGGTAGTTACATATTTACCATAATTCAAGGTTGATCATGAAGTTGTATGCAAGGGATGTGCACAAGGAAAGAACATAAAGAATCCTTTCCCAAAGAGTGACATTAAAGCAAAAGGAATCTTGGAGCTCATCCACTAAGATGTATGTGGTCCAATTCCATCAACCTATTTAAGTGGGTATGTATATTATGTGTCATTTATTTGATGATTATTCTCACAAGACTTGGGTTTATTTCTTGAAATCCAAATATGAAGTACTTGGAAAGTTCAAGGAATTCAAAGCCTTGGTAGAAAATCTCTCCAAAAGAAAAATCAAGATACTCAGGTCAGATAATGGAGGAGAATACACCTCAAATGAATTTGGAAGATTTTGCAGAGATGTTGGGATTAAGAGGGAGCTCACCACTCCCTATAATCCTCAACAAAATGGTGTAGTAGAAAGAAATAATAGAACAATAATGGAACTAGTGAAGACTATGATCCACGATCAAGATCTTCCAATGCACTTATGGGTTGAAGCAGCAAGAACAACAGTTTATGTCCAAAATAGATTATCCCATAGTGCACTTGGATTCAAAACCCCCGAAGAAATTTTCTCCAGAAAGAAGCCAGAAGTAAGTCATCTCAAAATATTTGGTTGTCCAGTGTTCATACACATTCTGAAAGAAAGGAGAACTAAGTTTCATCCTTCAGGTAAGAAGGGAATATTTGTTGGATACTGTGAGGTATCTAAGGCCTTCAGAATTTACATACCAGGTTACCATCATAATGAGATCAGCATAGATGTAATCTTTGATGAAGATGCAACACACAAAAGATCAAGGAAATTCCAACTTGAAGAAGTATATGAAGAAGAACCTGGAGCTCCCAGAGTTGCAGAACCTGTGAAGGAAGTTACAATTACCCATGATGATGAGATTCCATAAAATCATGATATCATAGAATCTCAAGAACCTCCCTAGATGACGATCTCTCAAAAGAGAAAGCCATCTTGGACAAGGGAACTTATTCAAGATGGGGAGAAGTATGGTGCCCCAAAAGGAACCATGAGACAAAGTAAGAAACCTAAGCCATTATCCAGTTATATGGCCTTGATGTGTGATCTCATAGAAAAGGAACCTACTTTTTTTTTCCAATAGAAGATTAGCTCGAAATTATATTAGTGTATAATCTCATTTACATTTATAAACATCTGCAAGGATAACATAAACTACTACATCCCCAAAAGAACCCTAGAATCACTTGAACCAGCACGCAGGTTGCCTAACGAGATACAAAAACAGGGATAAAAACCCCAACAAAAACATAAATGAAAACTAAACCAGATGCCACATGCCCCCAAAGGACCTCAAAGTGTTTACCCAACACCGCACGCCCCCAATGGACATCAAAGTGTTAAACATAACACTGCACGCCCCCATTGAGGACCTGTAACACCCCCACGCTTTGAGTGAGAACTAAATAAAATTTCTCGTTCAAGTGTCGGATTACCTCTTTGATTTCCTACTGAAATCCCGATATTTGATCCATGGGCCCTATTGAAACCCCATCAATGTGAACATGCCCAAGGCGCGAGCTTCACCTATGCGACCACAGGTTGCGACCACATGCCTATAAATAGGCGCTTCGCATTTCGGGACTTCAGGAATTTTGCAAGCGAGTCAAACCTGACTCATGTTTCCCGAATTCTCAATCTTCGGTTTCTGTCCAAGGCCAAATATACAGTCCTATGCTATCCCCTCGATCGACAGTTGTGATCATGTCACGATTTCCTGTATTGGGATAATAACATGAGCCAACTCTGACTCTCCATTCCCCGAAATCTTAGTCTTCGGTAGCTCTCCCCTTCATCTTCCACCCACATAACCATTCGTCACGACCGGGGGCTTAATCTTCCGAACTCGTCAGGTCTTCATGTTTCGTGAAGTTGGAACACAACCAACACCTATCTTTCTAAATCTTGAACCCTAAACTCCCAATATCCCCGTGCCCAAATCCATGGCCATGGCCATCCTGTGATCCGATGGTTCAGATCAAATCGTGAGTTCGGGTCTTGCGAGTTCACAAAACTCTACCCTTTGACTTCCTTCAGCAGTGTGTCAGCGAAACATTGATCCTTCTCCATGTTTCCTCTATCGATGGACAGTTCCGATCACTTTGAGAATTTCAAGACTTTGACGCGTCCACTCTCCTGCCTACACAAGGGTTAATATCGATGGTCAAGGTAGCTCCCGATGGATCTTGGGACCTACGGTCCTAATTCCATCGCTACTTGTGAAGATTGAAGGGGTTGAGGAGTTAACACCTGCGCTCCTCCTCTAGATCCATTGATCCTGACAGACCTGGGATACTTCTGAAAGGATCTCGTCCGTTCTTCTACCAAACGAAAGGATACTCCCATTCAATAATTGGACTCGCTATCCTTTCTAAACTTGGCTAACGAAATTCAATCTCTCGAGGCTTCAAACTCCCACGACCCTGAAATCTTCGAGAGATAACCCTTCTTTCATAGGGTTTCCAAACCTGGGACACATGAACCTTCAGATGGTTCTTATCCCTAATCTTAGTTGGGTTTCTGGATAAGGGCTTGGGTACTTTTCAAAGTCCCTAGGCTACTGTCCTGAATGAAGTGCCTTCCTAACTCACCGAGTTATGAGCTACAACACCGGGGTAGGGTAACCTCGTGGGTTTACCATAGTGGTAGCCATACCAAGGAGCTTACTCCGACTCTGAGACATGATGCAATTCCCTGGGGAAGTTTCTTTCGGGGAATTAAACCAGAACATCACGAGAATCAGGCAAATGGGACAATTCTCAGTGAAACGGACCCATGCTCCGGACTTACTCAGTTTATACAGAAACTAACTGTGGCATATAAGTGTACACATGCATTCATTATTTCCAATCTAAAATACTAGGAAATCATACCATACAGAAACCATTTATGGGCGTATAAACATGAGCACGTATCCATGATATTCAATTCAAAATACAAGGCATAAAACACTTATAAGAACCACAAGGCGTGATGTGACTGCTGATAGGGGTGCTTGTTTCCACCCAACCATAGGCTCAGCCACTCCCAACGGATTTATCACTGACCACCACCGAGCTTAGACCACGATGCTCTAAGATTCAATCTCTTACTTCCAGCTAAATGAGAGTTAGGGATGAAGGTTAATATCCTTCTCCCGATACAGAAAATACATGAGGACAAAGGTTACTCTCCTTCTCCTGTCTTGATCTAGGAGTTGAGGTTCTCCTCTGCAATCTCCTCTCCTTTCCCTCTGCCCACACCCACACTTTCTTTCTTGCATCCCCCTGCAAGATTGTGTGTGGCGCGAATTTTCCATCCGTGGTCAGGTCTGAGAGCTTTACGGATGGGCGGTCTGCCCCATCCCCTCATTAATTCTTGAGGAGCCTCCCCACCTACCATCCTCATAGAAATTCGTTTCTGGGTCAGAGAGTTGTTTTTGTCTTGAGCAAGTAAAAACCAGTAAGGTATTGGTTCGATGGAAGTTAACGCAACTGTTACGGGTCCCTTCCACCACCTTTTCATTAGCCATCATGGTCTCTTTTAGCACATCCCCTTCCCATTAGTCATGCAAAACATATTCATAACATAATTTACATTCATCGACCTTTTATACAAAGTTCCATCAAATCAAACATTCACACCTTCGAGTTTCCTATAGTTCCTGGCCAATATAGTTATATTTATAGACTGGGGGAAACAGGGTGTTACAATTCCCTCCCCCTTAAAGTAACATCGTCCTCGATCTTCTATATATCAACATGACGTGTATGTACAAAAGTAAACAAAATCGGATATGCATGTTTAATGGCATATTCCATTTCCCACGTAGCCTCATATGGGCCAAAGTGTTTCCACTGCACCTTGACCTGTGCAATGGTTCGGTTCCTGAGTGGGGTTTCCTTCATGTCTAGTATGCATTGAGGTTCTGGCAGGAATTCTCCCTCTGGTTCCACCTGGATCATAGACCAGTCAATTATATGATTAGAATCATGTACATATTTCTTCAACAATGAAACATGGAAAATATTATGTGCTTTTACTGTGGGAAGGAGTGATAGCCTATAGGCTATAGGTCCCGCTCTATTTATAACTTCAAAGGGTCCACAATACTGAGGTGTCAACTTGGCACAAGCTCCCATCCTCAGGGAAATCTTTCTGGGCCTAACTCTGAGATAGACGTGATCTCCCATCTTGAATTCTCTAGGGGTTCTCTTTTTGTCGGCGTAACTTTTATGTCTGTTCTGAGCGATTTTCAGATTTTTCTTTATATGAATCACTTGTCGTTCCATTTCTTTCAACATGTCGGGCCCAATAGTAATTATGTTTACGGGATTACTCCAACTGACTGGAGTGTTGCATGACCTACCATAGAGGACTTCGAAAGGACTCATCTTCAGTGATTCTTGGTAGCCATTGTTGTAGGCAAATTCCACTAGTGGCAGGTAATCTTCCCACCTTTTAGGTTGATGCATTACATGCATCCTTAGCATGTCTTCTAATATTTGGTTCAATCTTTCCGTCTGTCCATCGGTTTGAGGATGATAAGTTGTGCTAAACAATAATTTGGTCTCTAGGCCATCCATCAACGATTTCCAAAAGTTTGAGGTAAATTTTGTTTCTCTGTCAGACACGATCTCCTTAGGCATGCCATGTGGTCTGAATATCTCCTTCATGAATATGTTGGCGATATCTATTGCCTTTCAAGTCGATTTGATGGGAATAAAATGAGCGTACTTGCTCAATTTATCCACCACTACCATGATGGTGTTATTCTACCTAGTTGATGTTGGTAATCCAGTGATGAAATCCATGGAGATGGTCTCCCATTTCCATTCCGAGATTGGTAAAGGTTGTAATAATCCTGTTGGGTGTCGGTGTTCTACTTTAACTTGTTGGCATTCTATACACTTGGCTAAATACTCAGCTATGTCTTTCTTCAATACGGGCCAATAGAATTGTTTTCTGGTGGTTGTGATCATCTTCTGGTATCCTGGGTGACTAGTATATGGTCTTTTATGTAGTTCATCCATTATGAACCTCTTCAAGTCATCACAATCTGGAATATACAATCTATTTATGTAAGTTAGCAGACCTCCATCTAGCATCTGGTAGCCTTCATACTTTATCCCTGCGGGTTCTTGCTCTAGGTATGAGATCACGGTCTGGAAAAATGTGTTTGCTTCTTGTGCATTCCTAACTCTTTCCTTGACATTCGTCTCACAGGTGATCACCATTGTCAGGTGAATTGCTTTCATACTTATGCTAAGGGAATCGGCCACCATATTTTCCTTTCCTTTGATATGTTTGATTTCGAAATCAAACTCGCTAAGGAGGGCCATCCACCTACCTTGTCTAGCATTGAGTTTTGGTTGGTCAAACAGGTGTTGCAATACACAGTGGTCTGTCATAAGTACAAATTTCCTACCTAGGAGGTAATGCCTCCACATTTTCAAGGCATGCACTATGGCAGCCAGCTCTAGATCATGGGTCACATAGTTGACTTCGTGCTCATTCAATTTTTGAGATTACGCTTCCTTATTGCATAAGGACTCCTACGAGCCTTTCCTTGCAGGCATCTGTGCACACAAGGAATTCATTTTTGGGATCGGCCATCTTCAGCACGGGTGCATGGGTCAGAAGGTATTTCAGGGATTGAAATCTTTCTTCACATTCTTGTGTCCACGTGAATTCATCTCCCTTCTTCTGGAGGGCAGTGATTGGACAACCAATCTTGGAGAATCCTTTTATAAATCTCCTATAGTATCCTGCTAAGCCCATAAAGGATCTGATATCTGAAACGTCCTTTGGGGTAGGCCATTCCATGATAGACCTAATCTTGTCAGGGTCTACTTCTACCCCTTCTTCAGATATGACATGGCCCAAGTAATTTGTTTTCTTCTGGAAAAAATCACACTTGCTAATTTTGGCATAGAGTTGATGTTCTCTTAGAACTTGAAGCACAAGTTTAAGATGTTCCTCATGTTCCTCTCTATTCTTGGAGTAGATTAAGATATCGTCAATAAAAACTAGAACAAATTTGTCTAGGAATTTGTTGAGCACATTGTTCATCAAGCACATTAAAGTGGTAAGGGCATTGGTTAATCCAAATGGTACTACCACAAACTCGTAGTGACCATATCTCATCCTAAAGGCGATTTTGTGGATGTCTTCACCCTTGATTCGGACTTGATGGTTCCAGATCTCAAGTCAATCTTTGAGAATATGGAAGCACCTCCCAATTGATCGAACAAGTCATCGATCTTGGGTTAGGGGTACTTGTTCTTTATGGTTACCTTATTGAGTTGTCTATAATCTATGCACAGTCAGAGGGTACCATATTTCTTCTTCACAAACAGGACGGGTGGTCCCCATGGAGAAACGTTGGGTCGGATATAGTCTTTGTTCATCATTTCTTTTAATTGTAATTTAAGCTCAACTAGCTCAGGTGTGCTCATCCTGTAGGGTGTCCTAGACACTGGCACTGCTCCTGGTGCAAGTTCTATCGAGAAGTCAATGTCCCTTCTCGGAGGTAGACCCAGTACCTCTTCTGGAAACACATCTCTATTGTCTCTTAGTATGGGGTGGTCTTCAAGGCTTGGTCTCTCATCCTCAACTGATTTCAACACATGTATCGCATATAGTGGACATCCCTTTCTGCAATACTTTCTCATTTGAAGGGCTGATATTCCTCTCACCGAGATAGGTTTCTGGATCCCTTGAAGGGTTATCCTTCTCCCTTCTTCACTTACACATTCTAAGGTGTTATGGTAACAGTCCAGTCTGGTTTTATATGTGGCTAGCCAATCCATACCAATCAATAGGTCATACAATCCTAGGGGTAGTATGTTAAGGGTTGCTTGGGTGGGGAATCCACCCATAGTGAATTGGCAAGCTGGTATGACCTCCGCCACCTTTCTTTTGGTTCTAGTGGCTAACTGTACCAACCATGGCTTGGCATGATTATGTGGTTGTAATTTACACTTATCAACAACCTGAGGAGCTATATAACTCAAATTTGAACCAGGGTCAATTAGAATAAACACGATATGGTTGGTGATCATACCTTCCATTTCCACCACTGAAATTTGGTGGTCGGCTTGTTTATTATCCACGGCTGCATAAATTCGTGGCATACTCCTGGCCATGTTATTGATGGTGGTAGCTTCTTGGACGTTGTAAATTCTCCTACTATTATATTGTCGGTGCGGGTAGTCCCTCGGTAGATGTTCTTCTCCACAACCCCAACATTTCAAGGGTTCTTTCTTTGGGTTATCAATCTTCCCTAGGGTTAATCCAAAAGGTTTATTTCCTCTCTGGGAGGGGAAATTCTGATGGTGTACACTTTGGGTTAGAAAGCTCATCCTTGAATCCTTCTTATAGTTTTTAAATCTTGGGGATTTAAACCCCTTTTTCTGGAATCCTGAACTATTCTTCTGCTTCCAGCCTTCGCGAGGTTCTGTTCGAAGCCCAAACTGTTTGTAACAATATCTTGGCTTTCAGATAGTGTCTTTTAGGGTCCTTGGCTCGTCAAACTCAATCATGTTCTAATAGTCCTTAGGTAGCCCACTGATGAATCATTGCACCTTTGCCTTTTCTTCTTTTATGTAGAGTACATACCTCAGCAACTCAAGGAATCTGCTGCCGTATTCCTCTATAGTGAGTTGCCTCAGCTTGAGTTCATAGAATTCTTTAGTCTTTTCGTCGAAATACTTTTCTGACAAATACTACTTCCTAGAGTATTTTTCAAATCGTTCCCAAGATAGGTCTTCTTCATGAATCCCTTTCACATTCTTAAGGTCTTCCCACCAAATGGAAGCCTTTCCATTCAGGTTGAAAGTGGCTACTCGGGCCTTCAAGTTTTCTGAGAAGTCATGGACTCTCAAATACTTCTTTAGTCCAAGCATCCAGGCCACCGCTTACTCTCCCTCTTTATCTCACTGTCGAAAGAGGGTGGTTTGGCCTTCTTGAATTCTTCGAGATTGTGACTTTTGAAATGCTTTTGTTTCTTCCATTTTCTTCAGGAATGTGAACTAGTTCTGCTACTAGAATATCCCTCTGAGTTGCCAGATTCCTTTCCAGAGGACTCGTCTAATGCTTGTCTCCTATCTTCAGTGTGAACCTTTCTCGAGGTGCTCTTCCTAGTGTGTCCACTTAAAAGAACACGTTTTTGTATCTCAGGTGGACTTTGACTCCTCTTTGTCTATCGGCAGTCCACGTGACTAGTGTCAGGTCCATACTGCAGTTGTTTTTGTATGTCGAACAAAATCTGCAGCAAGACTACATTAATTTTCATTTGCTGCTCTTGCTCTTTTATCAACCTCTCATTGTCATCCTTGCAACTCTATAGTTCATCCATGAGACTCCTCACAGTCTCAACTATATATGGAGGGGTATCTACCACCCTCCTTTCGTCAGACTCTTCGTCTCTATTGTGGGGGCCATTCCCCACTTTGTGGTGCATCACCATTCTATACGTCTGTAGTTTCCCATGGTTGATCGTCCACTTACGTGCATACAAAACACTTGTTGTTAGCCAACATTATATTCGTTCACAATCAAAACTTAATTCACGTTTCTTGATTTCCTACACACACAGCAGTAATGCATACACACATAGCAGTAGGTTGTCATTCTTTCTATAATAAGGGCTTAACCAGCCTTTTTAGGAAAGGGAGTAAGGTAATATGTCGCCTCTTAATGTGCTTGTCCAGGAGCCCAAACAGGCAGAGTGTTGTAACCATGCTCTGATACTAATTTGTAACACCCCCATGCTTTGAGCGAGAACTAAATAAAATTTCTCGTTCAAGTGTCAGATTAGCTCTTCGATTTCCTACTGAAATCCCGATATCTGATCCACGGGCCCTATTGAAACCCCATGAATGTGAACATGCCCAAGGCATGAAATTCACCTATGTGACCACAGGTTGTGACTGCATGCCTATAAAAAGGCGCTTTTCATTTCGGGACTTCGGGACTTCTGCAAGCAAGTCAACCCTGACTCTTGTTTCCCGAATTCTCGATCTTCGGTTTCTATCCAAGGCCAGATATATGGTCATGTGTTATCCCCTCGATCGACGGCTGTGATCATGTTGCAATTTCATGTATTGGGATAATGAACGTGAGCTAGCTCTGACTCTCTGTTTCCTGAAATCTCGGTCTTCGGTAGCTACTCCCTTCTTCTTCCGCCCACATGACCATTTGTCATGACCGGGGGCTTAATCTTCGAAACTCGTCGGGACTTCATGTTTCGTGAAGTTGGAACACAACCAACACCTATCTTTCTAAAGCGTGAACCCTAATATCCCCGCACCCAGATCAACGGTCATGGCCCTCCTGTGATCTGACGGTTCAGATCAAATCGTGAGTTCAGGTCTCGCGAGTTCACAAAACTCTGCCCTTTGACTTCCTTCAACAGCGGGTCAGCAAAACACTGATCCTTCACCACGTGTACTCTGTCGGTGGATAGTTCTGATCACTTCGAGACTTTTAGGACTTTGACACGTCCACTCTCCCACCTACACAAGGGTTAAGATCGACGGTCAAGGTAGATCCCGATGGATCTTGGGACCTACGGTCCTGATTCCATCGCTACTTGCAAAGACTGAAGGGGTCGAGGCGTTAACGCCTGCACTCCTCCTCTAGATCCATTGGTCCTGACAGACCTGGGATACTTTCGAAAGGATCTCATTTGTTCATCTACCAAATGAAAGGATACTCCCTTTCAATAATTGGAATCGCTATCCTTTATGAACTTGGGTAACGAAATTCAATCTCTCGGGGCTTCAAACTCCCACGACCCCGAAATCTTCGAGAGATAACCCTTCTTGCATAGGGTTTCTAGACCTAGGACACATGAACCTTTAGATGGTTCTTGGGCAATTATCCCTAATCTTAGTCAGGTTTCTGGATAAGGGCTTGGGTACTTTTCAAAGTCCCTAGGCTACTGTCCTAAATGAAGTGCCTTCCTAACTCACCGAGTTATGAGCTACGACACCGGGGCAGGGTAACCTCGTGGGTTTACCGTAGTGGTAGCCATACCAAGGATCTTACTCTGACTCTGAGACATGATGCAATTCCCTAGGGAAGGTGCTTTTGGGGAATTAAACCAGAACATCACGAGAATCAGGCAAATGGGACGATTCTCAGTGGAATGGACCCATGCTCCAAACTTACTCAGTTTATACAGAACTAACTATGGCATATAAGTGTACACATGCATTCATTATTTCCAATCTAAAATACCACGAAATCATAGCATACAAAAACCATTTATGGGTGTATAAACATGAGCACGTATCCATGATATTGAATTCAAAATACAAGGCATAAAACACTTATCAGAACTACAAGGCATGATGTGACTGCTGAGAGGGGTGCTCGTTTCCACCCAACCATAGGTTCAGTCACTCCCAACGGATTTATCACTGGCCACCCTCGAGCTTAGACCACGATGCTATGAGATTCAATCTCTTACTTCCAGCTCAACGAAAGTTAGGGACGAAGGTTACTCTCCTTCTCCCGATATAGAAAATACACGAGGATGAAGGTTACTCTCCTTCTCCTGTCTTGATCCAGGAGTTGAGGTTCTCCTCTGCAATCTCCTCTCATTTCCCTCTGCCCACACCCACACTTTCTTTCTTGCATCCCCCTGCAAGATTGCATGTGGTGCGAATTTTTCATCCGTGGTCAGGTCTGAGAGCTTTACGGATGGGCAGTCCGCCCCATCCCCTCATTAATTCTTGAGGAACCTCCCCACCTACCATCCTAATGGAAATTCATTCCTGGGTCAGAGAGTTGTTTTGGTCTTGAGCAAGTAAAAACTAGTAAGGTATTGGTTCGGTGGAAGTTAACGCAATCGTTCTGAGTCCCTTCCACCACATTTTTATTAGCCATCATGGTTTCTTTTAGCACATCCCCTTTCCAGCAGTCATGAAACACATATTCATAACATAATTTACATTCATAGACCTTTTATACAAAGGTCCATCAAATCAAACACTCACACCTTCGAGTTTCCCATATTTCCTGGCCAATATAGTTATATTTACAGACTGGGGGAAATAGGGTGTTACAGGACCTCAAAGATCTGGTCCAAATCCTCTTCTAGCCAAAGATGAAGAGGGCAAGAGGATCCATAAAAAACCAAAGAGATGACTACATCTTTGAAAGAATCATGGTAGATCTCGACCCTAAACCGAAGGCAACCACCGCAGGGTATCCGCCGTCATCTGCAGTACCTCGCCCTCAGAGCCATGGAAAAGCCCGCAAGTTCAACCCTCCTCCATCACCTCCACACTGCAAGTCAACTCTCCCTTCACCCTCCGCTCCACTTCGCAAGCCAGCTACCACGGTAGCCCTCACACATGGTCGCACTCGCCTTGGTAGTGCCAACAACCTCGCCCTAACCGCGCTCACTCTAGAAGAGAACCTCGTCCTAGCTGCACTTGTCATTCTACCAAGGATTCGGGGCTGCGACTAGTAAAACCTAGTTGTAGAACCCTCGCCACCAGAAAATGAACCTACTTGCTTTGAAGAATCCATTCAAAAGAAAGAATGGGTGGATTCCATGATGGAAGAATACCAGTCCATTAAAAAGAATGATGTATGGGAAATAGTTCCCAGACCAAAGAACAAAGATGTGGTATCTTCCAAATGGATATACAAGATAAAACATGATGCAGATGGAAGTATTGAAAAACATAAAGCAAGATTTGTAGCTCGTTGCTTTTCTCAAAAAGAAGGCATTGATTATGAAGAGACGTGTGCTCCTGTAGCTAGATACACTTCTATTAGAACCATCATAACTCTTGCATCCAAAATGAAGTGGAAGTTACACCAGATGGATGTGAAAAGAACCTTCTTAAATGGTGTTATTGAAGAAGAAGTGTATATAGACCAACCACAAGGGTTTGAATTCGAAGATAGAAAGACTCATGTATGTAGGTTGAAGAAATATTTATACAGGTTAAAGCAAGCTTGTAGAGCTTGGTATGACAGAATTGACAGTTTCTTGACGAGCTTGGGATTTACCAAGAGTGAAGTTGATTATAACCTTTACTTCAAGGTTATAAATGATGAGCCAGCTATATTTCTACTATCTGTGGATGACTTATTCTTAACAGGAGAAGAAAAGCTCATCACAGATTGTAAGAAGAAACTCGTTGCAAATTTGAGATGAAAGATCTAGGCCCGATGCATTATTTCTTAGGTATTGAAGTTTGGCAGAGCCCAGAGAAGATCTTCCTTAACCAAGGGAAGTATGCAGTTGAAATACTAAAGAGGTTTGACAAGTTGGAATGTAAAGCCATGAACACACCCATGGAAACAAAGTTGAAGCTCATGGTGGATACTTCGTCAGAATTGGTTGATGCTACTCTATATAGATAGACCATTGGTTCGTTAATGTATCTGATGAACACCAGGACAAATATATGTTTTGTTATGAACACCTTGAGTCAGTATCTGGTAGATCCCATATGTGTTCACCTTGTAGCTGCAAAACATGTGATGAGATACCTTAAGGGTATATTGGAATATGGTCTATGTTATATTGGATATCATGACTTCAGACTGTATGGATATACTGATTCAGATTGGGCTGGAAGTGTTTTCGATAGAAAGAGAACTTCATGATGTTGTTTTATTCTGGGATCATCCATGACTTCTTGGCAGAGTAGGAAGCAATCCAATATTGCTCTCCACACGGAAGAAGCGGAATACATTGCAGCATGCTCCACCAGTTGTGAATTCATATGGCTTCGAAAGTTGTTGACAGGTCTATTCAATCTAGAGATGGAAGCCACTATGATTCTATGTGATAACCAGAGTTTCATAAAGATGATGAAGAACCCTGTGTTCCATGATAAATAAAATCACATAGAGATCTGGTATCACTACATTTGTGATATGGTGCAGAGGGGAGCTATAAAGATCCAATATGTTCGCACATATTAGAAGGTTGTAGATGTGTTGACCAAGCCTATGTCTCGAGTGAAGTTTGAGTACTTCCGAGACAAGCTTAGTGTTGCTCGAAAGGACCTCCCTCGAAATGGGGAATGATGTTGATGATACTATAGTATCTTGAACAACAATGGGTAGCTCCGTTAGGAGTTTATATCCTAGGGGATTGATCATCCCTGGGCAGATCCCAAAGGTCCGGTAAGGACGGTTTGTCAGAGTACCTATGCATGTATATTCTAGATGTGGTCAGTAGTGGTAGCTCCGTTAGGATTTTATATCCTAGGGAATATTTTGATTCCTAGGAAGATCCTGAAGGTCTGGTAAGGATGGTCTGCCAAAGTACCATGTGGTAGCTCTGTTAGGATATTATATCCTAGGGAATATTTTGATTCCTAGGAAAATCTTAAAGGTCCGGTAAGGACAGTCTGTCAGAGTACCACAAAATGTTGTTGTTGCACCTGTCTCATTCTATTTCCATATGATGTTGATGATGTTGTATCAACCTTGTGTTGTCGATGATGTTGTATCAGGCTCGTGTTGTTGATGATGTTGTATCAGCCTCGTGTTGTTGATGATGTTGTATTAGTGTTGTACTAGTTGATGTTGATGCAGATGATGATGACGATACCACTCCAGCTCCATGCTGTGAACAATGATGTTATTGATGATGAGAAAAGATTCTGATGATTTGTAGATATGTCAGTCAATGTTCCAGATGATGATGATGTTGTTGCCCTCTCTCTCTCTCCTGATGATGTTGTATTGGGTTATGTCAGTAGAATACCCTTCTTGTTAAGGGGGAGTGTTGAAATATTATAACTGCGAAGAATATTCTAATTATAATTGAGTTATTATTATATAGATCAAATCCCCTTTTGTGGATTGATCATGTCGGGTCTTGTGTAAGACCAAATCCCTTCTTGTGGATTGGTCAAACCATATTCATATGGTGGTATTTGAGAAGTCGTCCCCTAGGGTTTATTAAAGTGGTTTTAACCACTATTGGAAGAAGTCGACCCTGCTTACTGAAGAGACATAACCCTAGTGCCCCCTCGGCTAGTATAAATAAGTGAGAATGGCGCCTCATTCTTCCACTCACTTAGTCACTCAACAAGTGCGCATATTTTGGAGGTAGTTGCAATTACAAGAAGGAGAAGAGAGGCACATGCTCAGTCTTTAATATTCTTTAGTGTTTTGGTCTAAGTCTTGGCATTGTATTGGCAATCTATTATTGAGGAAGTTTTTGTTGGTTTTTCTCCCCTGTGAGGGTTTCCCAGGATAAAAAATTTTGTACGTTATGATTGTGTTTCTTTTAGTGATCCTACTTATGCTATTATTCTCTACTAAATTGAAAAGAACTTAATGATTTACTAAGATAAGGAAAAATACATAACAATAAAAAAAATAAGAATAAAATTATTTTAAACTTCATTTTTTGAGTATTAAATGTTTAATCAAACCATAAAATTTCTAACCCTAAATTAAATCTTACCCTTCGTTTTGAATTCTATTTAAATCATGAAAGGGTAGTCATTTAACTGGAAGAGATTTACCATGAAAAATATATTTTGTTCTTGTGGTGTAGGAACCAAAGTAAATAATTTATCCAGTCACTTCATAGTTTATAAGTCACAAAAGCTTTGACCATATGTACATGTCATAAAACTATCTTAGCTCATAGTGTATTGAAAATCGCCAAAATTCTTCCATCACCCACAAGGCATTTAGGGTTGTTAATGTCAACAAATCCAAACTAAGTAACCTATTCTTCAAGTCCATCACTGCTACCAACATCCAGTTTCATTCCAAACTTTCATGACATAAGAGTTGAAAGTAAAACAAATGTCCAAAACAAATTTACTGAGTTTTAAAGTGAATTTCATTAAACTACTAACATGTTGAAGTTAAACCTTCCTCATGACCATGCCCAAAACCAAAGATCAACGCTCTAGTAAATACTTATTTATCTCTTCATCAGCTTGAAAATGGATACAAACTCTCACACCTTGGCCCCAATTCTTCCCACATCTTCTTCTTCTTCTTCCCTTCATGCCCAAAACCAAAATGACACAAAACAAAAAGCTAAGTCAAGGCTATATGATTTATGTCCATCCTCAACAACAATGGTGTACAACAACAACAATGGAGAGGAAGATACACATTACTATTACAGACGCCCCCTGGCCCCTCCTGAAGACCAATCCCAATCCCAGAAATGAGAAAGCGATGACACTACTCCTCTGAATTCCACCTTGTATGTGGGAAACCTAGACTACACCCTGACCAACAACACCATCTTCAGAATATTCAGCACCTTTGACAAGGTAGGCATGGTCACTGTCATGAAGGGCCATCTCTCCCGCCAGAGTAGGGCATCACCTTTGTCCTCTCCACCACACAAGAGGATTCCCAGAGGGCCCTCAGGGAAATGCAAGGCAAGGTCCTCAACAAATGAAAGATCAAGTTTCCCATTGTGGTGGACAATGGCAAGGCCGTCGAGTTCATCAGACACAAGGTTTACAAGGACAAGACCCGACGTTGTTATGAATGCAGGGAGCCTGGGCATATGTCCTACGAGTGCCCCAGGAATAAGCTCGGTCTGAGGGAGAGGTCAGTGCCCAAAAGGGGACGAAATGGTAAGAGGAATGGAGGTGGGAGGTCATGGGATGTGATGAAAGCAGACACATAAAGGAGGATCTGAGTTCACTCCATTAATCAGTTTGATATTAATGTTGAAAATAGTTCTTTAGACCGAGGGGCCATCTCTCAATCGCGGGACTACGACCTTTGTCGCTCACCATTGCAATGGAGAGAGGGCACCGAAGGGTAGGTCATCCTGGAAGCCAGGGCCATGCCCTACGGGTGGCCGACAGTGTAGCCAAGGGCCTCGTAGAGGAGAGAACACAGTGGAAAATGAGGAAAGGAGGCGAATAGGGATGTTTGTTTGGGCTTGCTAGGGTTAGTGATGAAGATCGTGAGAAAGGGGAACATGAGCCTCATGCAAGGCTCGCTGCCTCTTGGTGTTGTTGGAATTTGTTTATTGTTTATTTATTGTTTATTTTTTATTTNATATATATATATATATATATATATATATATATATATATATATATATATGTATGTATGTATTGTCGGAGTAATTATCTTAACATTCATATGTTAATGTAAAACAAGTGTTGTATGGCAGCGTAGTCCCTACCAGGTTGAATTGGGAATAAATGCACAGGGATAGTAAAAATTAGCGGAGGCATATGGAAACTGCAACGGAGATGTGGCAAGCAACATGAAGCACAGGTGGTATCCATGCAGTAAATGACATGTGGCCTCTAGAGCCCCATTTATTTTTTGAAAGTATATAATCTATTTTGCTATGTTGAAAAATTATGTCTATTTTCTCTGTATATGTGGCAACACAAAAAAAGTTATATTCAAATCAAGAAAATACAATTTATGCATAGTGGAAGATAAAAAATTATGATGACATAAATATAAAAGGAGATAAAAAACAATTTAATTTGAAATATATAAAAAAAGTTACATATTCCTGTAAATTTAAATGCATTCTGATCCAGTTTTTGGGTGGGAGATCTTGTTTTCTTCTTGTTGTTTTTGTCATGTTGTTGACAATGGTGCCAAAAGGAAGGACTGTGTTTAAATATAAATGTTCTTCATCTTTTAACTCCGCCTGAAAATGTTCGAGCAAATTATGTGCCCTTGTTCCAAGGGAAGTCATGGTTTGTGATGTTTCCCACGCCTCAATAATCAGTTCCATTCTTTTCTTGATATTATTCTCCACATATCCTCTACACTATGTGAGTAGGTTGGAGGATCCTTTTAACTTGGCTGTAGGGGTGGCAGGCATGGCTATTGACAAAGGATTGGAAAGCAATGGCATAGGAATCAAAGCTTCCTCCAATTCCTTGACCTGATCCTTTAGTCTGGCATTCTCGACCTCAATGCCTCCAATGGAATCATCAAGAGCATCTACGATCACTATGTGAAGTCGAAAGATTTGGGGCGGCCGCATCTTCGCAAGGTTAACCTCTGAACGAGATTTTCCTTTCTTATTTTTTACATCTTTTTTTTCAATAATCAATTTTTTGGACTAGCTGTCAAAAAAAACACTCTGGAACACGAAGGATTCATCTTCGTAAAAAAATTTGGTATCAGATATGTCCATTGGACGATTATGTTGGATCGCGTCTCCGGGCTGATCAAAGTAGTGGAATACACTATCCAGATCAGGCTCAAGTTCCATGTTCTCACTCTAAATTTTGAGCTCTTCTGCTTGTCCCACATTTTTTTTTCTCTTCTTGTCTACTGGAAACTTGTGAGAACTATCAATTTTAGGGTGAGGAGGGTCGTTATCTCCTACTCTGTTTGAAGAACTTTGAGTTGCTTTGTTGTTGTGGTGGGTTGTTGGAGCGATGCTCTGGGATGTCGTACTTTTGGGAGTGTTATTCGTTGATTAAACACTCTTCTCATCGGGGCCTTTTCCCTTTTGCTTGTACAATTCAATGGTGCTTTGCAGTGTGTCTAGGTCGTTGGCATTAGAAGCATGAGCGTTGTCGCCAGTGTCTTTGTTTTCAGTCAGGTGCTTTTTGAAAAAATAATTGTTGAAGCCAAGTGTTTGTAAATGTTGTAAAAAAAATATATTGGGGTCAAACCCTCTTAGGCTTTCAGCATATATTAGGTTCAAGTTCCTAAAATGGGCTGTGAATTTGTCAATTTTGTTGACGTTCCTCAACACGAAGTCCCTGACTTTCCAAGGTAGAGGAATGAACTGTTGTTTTCTCTTCTCTTGGAATAGATGCAACCAATAGTTGTATTGCCTTGCTACTTCTGTAACAAACATTATGTCTGTAATGCGACATGGAAGGAGAGTAGGTTTTTCCCTGAAGCCAAAAATCCTTATCATAGTGTAATTATCCAGATGTTGAAGTGCCCCCTTCCTGTCCAAAAAACTGGTTGCATGTTCAGATATGCGGGGAGCATCTTCTCCTAACAACAAAACTTTGAAAACAGACACAAAGCCATCAAAAACCTCATAAAAACAGTGGGAGGCCTTGTGCTTCTATAAGGCCTGGTACCAGAATGTTACTGGGTCAAATTCCCAGTTGACCTTCTTGGATAGAGACAGTTTTGGAAACTGGCAGCAATTTGCTATCGCAAAAACTAAGTAGGATGACATATACAATTTCTTCTCCTTTTTGAAGCTTGACAATTGGGAACAAATTTCATGGGAGTATAGCTTGCCCCAATCCAAAAATGGCTTGTTACTTCATTGTGAAATACAAAATATAAAGAGCCATCCGGGAAATAGTTGTTGTGGACTCCTATCCCGTTATTCTTGTAAACAGCCAAGGAATTTCCCAGAATGGATTTCTAAATGAACTAACCTACAAGCTTGTGATATCTTCAGGAACTACCATCAGTTCTTCTAAGAAATCGGGCAAGAGGTCCAACCCGTTATTATGCTTTGTTAGGAATTGCTTGGAATCTTCTCCTTTGAACGTTAATGTTGGCTACGACAATATTAACATCTGACAGAAGACCTGAGGTGACAAAGAAGCAAAAGAGCAGTCCCACAGTGGAATAATTATTTGGTCTGAAATAAATTTATCGGCGCACCAAGAGACCGGCTCCTTACAGTCAAAAACTTCAGGGACACAGCCTGCACGAGCAATCCCAGAGCTCCAAATTACTTCATTCTGGGAAGAAGGGGATGAGTAATAAGAATATGCCCTGGACCATTGGAATGTCTCATCCTCACACCCAAAGATGTTCACTGTATCTCCACAGAACTGTTCTCGAGTTGATGTCATAGGTTTATGAGAACGTTTGTTTGCTCCAGACGATGGTTGAAATAAACAGTTTGAGGCGATAATATAATTCTCCGCAAATGTTGGTTCAATAATTATGAATGGGAAAACTCCTCGAGCCTTTCGCTAATTAATGACAATATGTATGGGTGTTGCATGATGAACCGTTAGCAGTAAAGCTTACTTGTTGCATATTTAGAAGTGTGAAGGTGGTGGGTATGACAAAGAGCAATTAAGGATTGGAGATTTCGTGAACGTGCCAACCTGACGACGTGCGAACGACATTTCATGATTTTAAAATCAACACTCAGAAGGGATAATATAACCCTCCATAAATATTGGTTTAATGCGTATTAATAGGAGATCTCCTTGAGCCTTTCGTCCATCAATGACAATATATATGGTTCCTACATGATGAGTTGTTAGAATTAAATGGCATTAATTGCATATTTAGAAACAAGATATATATATATATATAAACATTTTTTTATTATAGACAAATGTGAAGGTCACGGAGACGAGGAAGAGGAAGGAACGAATGGCAAGGTCTGAAAAGCGGTCGGACGGAATTCAAAATAGCGTTACAGGGGATACTCAAGAGAGGTGAGTGTCCGACGGTCAAATTTTATGTATTGGAATTTTTGACTGCAAAACGTGTAAAAAAGAAGAGAGTGTGATGGGGAAGTTCAGCAGTTGATTTGTATATTTGCGGAATTCCGAGAAAGTCGCTTAGTATGGAATAGGGAAACGGTTGGTCGAACTCATTTTCGTTATCGAGGATTGAAGATTTTGTGAACGGACCAACCCGACGACGCGCAAATGACATTCCATGGTGTTTGAAATTAACACTCGGAAGGGATAATATAACCATCCGGAAATTTCGGTTTTATGTGTATTAATGGGAGATCTCCTCAAATCTCAGTTTAGCATTAATGCTTGCTAATTTCATACTTATAAATAAGATCTTATATATAATTTCTAATTGCTAATTGCGAAGGGCGCGGGCACAGGAAACATCGATTAGGAATTGGATATTTCTTGAACCCGACAATCCACGAAAGAAATTCGAAGAAATGGCGAAGTATGGAACGCGGACAGACGGGCTTCAAAATGGGGTGACAATAGTTCCACGGGAGACATGAGGACCCGACGGTCAAATTGTATGTCTCGAAACTTTTCAGTGCAAAATGTGTACCACAGAAGAGGGCATGATAGGTAGACTTTAATACAAAAGACGGTATGACATGATTCCAGTTGTAAATTTGTATATCATAGAAGTCAGGGTATTGTTTGCAGGTCACGAAACAATAGAAGTGCAATATACATCCTACCTACCCGGGAATCCGCGGTCGGAGAAGTGGATGAGTATGGAATGGGGAAGCGGTCGGTCGGTGTCACGATATAAAAGAATGAGTGCAAAAGTGAACCCGTAAGTCCACCTACCTACACAGCTAGACATTTTCAGAAAAAATGACTAAGTGACAAGAAAGATAAAGTATAGGGAAAAGAGAAATGGATATTTGGTTAAGTATAGAAGATGGAGAAGAAGGGATAATATATTGACATCTATAATAGATATCCCATTTCCTGCCAAGATCTTTTCTAAGTTTTTCTGGAGAATTTATATAGTTATTGCATATACTTGGAAAGAAGTGCGAAGGTGGCAGGCACAAAAAACAACGACTAGGAATTGGAAATTGTCTGAACACGGCAACCCGACGATCCGCCAAAGAGATTGCAAGAAATGGTCGTGGAAAGCGGTCGGATGGGTTTCAAAATAGGCTAATAAGGGTTCGCGAGGACACATGAGGCCTTGACAGTCAAATTGTATTGATCGAAACTTTTGAGTGCATACTGTGTAACACGGAAGAGGGGTACTTGATGTAGGAATCTGGAAGGCAATTTGTATATCGCAGAAGCTGGGGGGTTGTTTGCAAGTCACGGAACAATGGAAGTGCACTCCCATTTTCCGGGAATCCGCAAGAAAAAAAGTCAGGTAAGTATGGAAATGGAGGCACGAAAGAGATTCCAAGAAATAGAGAAATATGGAAAGTGGATGCTGGGGCCTCAAAACAAGGTGACAATAGTTCCCCAGGAGACGTGAGGACCCGAAGGTCAAATTGTAGGTCTCGAAACTTTTGTGTGCAAACTGTGTATCACAGAACATGGTATGATGTGGGAGTGCGGTAGTAAATTTATACATCATGGAGGTCCATGTGTTATTTGCAGGCCACAGAACAATGGAACTGCAATATAGAGCCTGCCTGCCCGGGAATCCGCGATCTAAAAAGTGCCTAGGCATCGAATGGCTAGCGGTTGCTCGAAGTCACGAAATAAAAGCACGAGCGCAAATGTGAACCCATGAATCGACCACCATGTGCATTGAGACATTTTCGGAAAAACGATTAAGTAACGAGAAAGAGAATAGAGGGGAAAAAGAAACGAGAATTCGTTCAAGTATAGAAGAGGGAAAAGGAGGTCCAATATATTCAAATCTACAATATATATTCCATTTCATGGCAAGATATTTTTTGTATGTTGTTGGAGAAGTTGTATACATATTGCATATACTTGGAAAGAAATCTGAAGGTAGCAGGCACAAGAAACAACAACTAGAAATTTGAAATTTCCTAAACCCACGAACTCAACAATCCACGAAAGAGATGTCAAGAAATGGTCAAGTGTGGAAAGCGGTCAGACGAGCTTCAAAATAGGGTGATGGGTTCCCGAGGATACGTAAGGCCCCAACTTTCAAATTGAATTTATTGGAACATTTCAGTGCAAAATGTGTAACACGGAAGAGGGGATGATGTGGGAGTCCATAAGTAATTGCATATCGTAGAACCCAGAGTGTTGTTTGTGGGTCACGGAACAATGGAAAGTGAAATTTAGACAAAGGGGAAGCGCTCGGTCAAAACACGTGAATCTGCCAACTCGCGCAGCAAGACATTTTTAGAAAAAACGACTAAGTAACCAGAAAGAGAAACTACATGGGATAAAAGAGTGGGAAAATAGAAAGGCGGAGGGCAATTTTCGTAAGTGGGAATTGGTTTCAAACAAGCCCCATTGTTGCAAAACCATGAATTTTCTAGTAATTGTTAGCAAATGCTTTGTTGAAGATTAGATTTTATTGCAACTTGTGGGAGTAAGTGTCTTCTTGATACATTCTTCCATGACTGTAACATATTAACTTAAGTATTAAACTTTTTGCATTATGGGTTGTTAGCATTAAAGCTTAATAATTGCATGTCTAGAAACAAGAATGATGATATTGTTGCAACATTGTGATTTGGTATTGCTATGTTCTATTTGCATTACGATTAGAATCGAACGTTGGTTTGAAATTGTCTGAAATTCATTTTTTGTTTCCATAAAATCCTGATGGATCAACACAGTGCATTGTCATATAATTGTTAAATGCTTCATTTTAGAACAAATTACTTAAGCAAACACAATATCGAAGAACTACGTGACTATCGAACACGACTCCAAGGCAATTTTTTTAATAGTAAATCCATAAAAAAATAAAAAAATACTGAGCATTGTATGTTAATCCTTAGAAATTGGACTGAGTTCTTTGGGCCAAAACATTGAACATATTTGCCATAGACACAGGCACAGGATCTGCAACATGCAGGAGCCATCGAGATTCTCTTCAACGTGTATAAAAAAATGATTACCATGCTTTTTTTTAGGAAATCCTTGCACTCTTCTCCTCGGTGGATTAATGTTCGGTGCCTCGATCTCAATATTTTGCGGAAGACCTGAGCCGACAAAGAAACAAGAAAGTGGGTCCGCAGTGGAATAAATCCTTGGATTGAAGCAGATGAACAACAGTCTTGTGGTAGAATTGATAGTTCTCACAAGTTTTTTGTGAGGAAGAAGACGAAAACCATTGCAGGGCAAACGGAATAGCTCGAAACTGAAAGTTAGGACACACCAAGAAACCACCTCCTCACAGTTGAAAACTTCAGGGACACAGGTTGCATGTGCAATTCTAGAGGCCCAAATTAGTCCATTCTGGGCGGAAGGAGATGACTAGTAGGAATATGCCTTGCACTAGTGGGAGTTCTGGTCCTCATTTCCTAAGATGTTAATTGTATATCCAGAGAACAGGGAAATGGTCCCGCAACTGAATAGTTTTTTGGCTTGAAATATATCTATGGGAGCATCAACAAATCATTTCCTTATAGTGAAAGACTTCCGCCTAGAACAGACTAATTTGGACCTATGGAATTCATAATTTCAAGGTGAAAAATGGCTATTGCGTTCAGCGTTAGTTTCTTTGTTGAAACCCCTTCTTTTGGTGTTGTCAGGACCGCCATCATTGAGCTGGGAAGTGTCGCCCATTATGGTTGATTTCAATTTGGGCACAAGAGTGGGAACGGTCTTTGCATTGCCATCATCCATTGTCGTATCATCGTCCATTAGATCATCTTCTTCCGGCTCGAAATCCATCGCATCAACCTTTGCACCAGCCATCAATGCAAGTGGGCAGGTTTTCTGAGTAGGCAGGGTTGCCTTGGAATTATTTGGCTTGAAATATATCTCTTGGTGCACCAAGGGACCATCTCCTTTTTTTCTCTTGGGTGGAGGGAGATGAGTAGTAAGAATATGCCCTAGAATGCTAGAACCTCTGGCCATCATGCCTGAAGGTGTTTACTGTATCTAGACAGAACTATTGCCATAAGTTAACAAGAATTTTTGTTTTCTCCAGATGATGTTTGAAATGAAAATTGGGGAGGGATAATATAACCCTCTGCAAATCTTGGTTTAATGTGTATCAATGGAATATCTCCTCGATCCTTTCATTGATCAATGACAATCTCCAGGGTTCGTGTGTAATGAACTGTTATCATTAAAGCTTACTAATTTCATATTTAGAAAAAAGTGCAAAGGTGGCAGTGATGATGAAGAGCGGTTAAGAATTAGAGATTTCGTAAAGGCGCCAATCGATCGACGCACAAAAGAGATTACATCATGTTTGAAATGAATACTTGGAAAGGATAACACTCTTCTCCGCAAATCTTAGTTTAATTCGTATTAATGACAAATCTTCTCTGGCCTTCCAGACATTATTGACAATCTTAATGGTTCATGCATGATGAACTACTAGCATTAAAGATTTATAATTGCATATCTAGAAAGAAGTACGAAGTTAGCGGGGATGGTGAAGAGCGACTAAGCATTGTACATTTCGTCCACCCACCAACCCGCGAAACAAATTCCAAGAAATTCCCAAGTATGGAAAGCGGTCGGGCGGGTTTCAAAAATAGGGTCACATGATATACCCAGGAGACGTGAGGGGCCAATGGTCAAATTGTATGTCACAGTGACAGATTTTGGCCATCAATTTGTATATCACAGAATTTCAGGTGTTGTTTGTACACAGTGGAACAGTGGAGGCACAATGTTGAGCAAGCCTGGGCAGGAACCGGTGATGGTAATAGTGGCCAAGTATGCAATGGACAAGCGCTTGGTCGGTCTCATGATATAAAAGCATTAGACATACTCGGAATAGGAAATATTGACGGGCTTGAAAATAGGGCCACAAGCTCTACTCAAGAGACGTGAGGGCCTGATGGTCAAATTGTATCTACCCCAACTATTGAATGCAAAATGCGTAACATGGAACAGGAGATAATGGCAGATTTTGAGGGTCAATTTGTATATTGAGGAACTTCGGGCGCTGTATATAAAAGTAGGAGACATTTTGAAAAAGGACACATCCAAAAAAAGGACCAAGTAAACAAAAAGCAAAAGAAAATGAGATAAAGGGGAATTTGTTTTCTAATTTGTAGATCGTGGAAGTCTGGCTACTGTTTGCAGGCGGTGGAACAATGGAAACACAATGTTGAACCCGCCTATCTGAGAACCCGCGATTCAAAAAGTTTGTTCAATATGAAATGGGGAAGCGGTTGGTCAGGCTGGTGATATACAAGTAACAGTGGAAATCTAAAGACGTGAATCCCCCAACTCCCGCACCTAGACATTTTGCGAAAAACGATTAAGTAACCAGAAAGGGAAAGCAGAGGCAAAAAAGAAAAGGGATGGAAATTTTCGGAAGCAGTAATTGGTGTAAGAAATCCCCACATTGATGGACTTAAGAGTAACTATGAAGTGCATTAAACATATGAATAGGTTCCTCAATCAAGGAATAGATACAGTGATCCATGCTTATAGTTTCCAGGATCTATTTGTATAAGAGAAGTGTCGAAAAGCTACAAGAAAATCAATTTTGCAATGTTTTAAGTAAAGTTATTGTATTGTTAGCTTCACCGCAAGTATAACAATGCCGAATTTGAATTTTAATGTCCTCTCGTTGATATGATAGTTCCATTGGACTTCGCACAGTATATATTCTTTTATTTCAAATTATTCCAAGAGATTAATTTTGCTAAGTTCATCGATCAAGGAAAAGTGATATAAATGAGATAAACGAGGATTTGTTTGCTAATTTGTAGATCGTAGAAGTCTGGGTGTTGTTTGCAGGAGGTGTAACCATGGAAACGCAATGTTGAACCTGCCTATCTGGTAACCCGCCTATCCGAGAACCTGCAATCAAAAAATTTTGTTCAATATGAAATGGGGAAGTGGCCGGTCGGGCTGGTGATATAAAAGTAAGTGGAAATCTGAAGACGTGAATCCACCAACTCCTGCACCTAGACATTTTCCGAAAAATGAGTAAGTAACCAGAAATGGAAAGCATAGAGCAAAAAAGAAAGGGGATGGCAATTTTTGAAAGCGAGAATTGGTGTAAGAAAGCCCATTGATGGTCTTAACAGTAACTATGAAGTGCATTAAACATGTGAATAGGTTCTCCAATCAAGGAATAGATACAACGAGCCATGCTTATAGTTTCCAGGATCTGTTTGTATAAGAGAACCGTGGAAAAGCTACGAGAAAATCAATTTTGGGATGTGTAAGTAAAGTTATTGTACTGTCAGCTTCACTGCAAGTATAACAATGACGAATTTGAATTTTAATGTCCTCTCGTTGATATGATAGTTCCATTGGACTTCGCATAGTATATATTCTTTTATTTCAAATTATTCCAGGAGATTAATTTTTCTAAGTTCATCGATCAAGGAAAAGTGCTAAAAACAAGATAAAGGGGAATTTCTTTGCTAAATTGTAGATCATGGAAGTTTGAGTGTTGTTTGCAGGCGATGGAACAATGGAAACGCAATGTTGAACCCAGATATCCGGTAACCCGCCTATCTGGGAACCCGCGATCTAAAAAGTTTGTTCAATATGAAACGAGGAAGCGGTCGGTCGGGCTGGTGATATAAAAGTAAGTGGAAATATGAACACGTGAATCCACCAACTTCCGCACCTAAACATTTTCCAAAAAACGAGTAAGTAACCAAAAAGGGAAAGCAAAGGAGGGAAAAAAAAAAAGAAAGAGGATGGCAATTTTCAGAAGCGGGAATTGGTGTAAGAAAGCCCCATTGATTGTCTTGACACTAACTATGAAGTGCATTAAACATGTGAATAGTTTCTTCAATCAAGGAATAGATACAACGAGCCATGATGATAGTTTCGAGGATCTGCTTCTATAAGAGAAGCGTCGAAAAGCTACAAGAAAATCAATTTTGGGATATCTAAGTAAAGTTATTGTACTGTCATCTTCACCGCAAGCATAACAATGACAAATTTGAATTTTAATGTCCTCTCGTTGATATGATAGTTCCATTGGACTTTGCATAGTATATATTCTTTTATTTCAAATTATTCCAGGAGATTAATTTTGCTAAGTTCATCGATCAAGGAAAAGTGCTAAAACGAGCCACATGCTACATTTGCGTCATAGAGCGTATATTAAAGGGCAAATCATGTCCTCTATAGTCTTTAAGATCATAGAAAAACTGTGAAGATCCTGAATGTATTATTAATTTTCCATAATCTCTAGAAAGAGAATTTTACAGCTATAGATGTAAACTTTGAAGACTCGAGTTCGACGAACATTCACTTGGGTGTTGAATAAAAATTACAGACACACATGAGATATTTTTGTTTCCTTCCAAAGCTTGATTTATTTTTTTATTTTTATTTTTTTCCAGCCGATATGCAATATCGCATTGTCCTCATTTAAGGTAAATTTGCTATGTATACGAAGATCGCACAACATGTAGACATTATTTGCCTTTTTTCTGTAGGTATGCTTCATATGAAAATTCTACTAACCCATGAAGCACATCTTGTAACAGAGGCTGTCGAATTGTACAATGCACAGTTGTGTTGCCCACGGTTCGGATGGCAGCATTTAGGCAATGTCTATATATGTATGGAAAGTTTTTACTGCATTGTAGACAATCAATCATATCATCACTTATGAAAGTAGAAGCAAAAGTAGGAGAGTTGCATTCCGCACATACAGGCTCAAAGGGGGTTGAGTACACATTCGCTGCAACCAAAACACCTTCAACCTGGAAACAATGCTTCAACTGTCAAAAATATGGTCACTACAGGAACCATTGTCCCGAGTTAAAGAAAAGAAAGGAAATAGATGAAGCAACAGTTGCCGAAGAAAGGGAACCCTCAAAGAAATCCAAGCAAGATAAAACATACTTCTTCTTCTAAGTCAAGGTAACAATATTCTTCAAAGTTCTTGTACATACCATGTTTACATAGTTCCTGTACATACCATGTATATCCATTTCTTAGAAGATAAGATGGTCAAGTGAAACAATACCTATGGAAGAATAACAAGGTAAGGATTGTTATCACAATGACTACAAGTCAAGCAATACACATGAAAAAGATGAAGTACGTTGACAATCTTTGGTAACAATTGTCGTGGAAGCTATTATATAAGTAACAAAATTAGAATCAAACTTGAAGAGACCCAGAAGAATTCAAAACATAAAGAAGTCAACAATCAAGAGGAAATTAGAAAAAGATGTGTGACACTTTGTAGAAGTCAATAAGGATGCAGACGAAAGCGTGGACTCTCTTAGATGGAGGGAGCTGATTACAGAAATCCAAAAAATGAGCATGCATTCATGCATGAAGCAAGGATTATGAGGGAGATAATCCTAAATGATATGATCCATTGAGGATTATGAAGTATATGTCCATGTTCCCATTGAAAGTAGCATCCATGATAAGCAACACATGTTCAGTTTGACTCTAGAAGAAGTCTTCTTCGAAAAGAAGCCTTAAGTATCCTTGGTTGTCCATCTACATCCATGATCCTATGATGAAAGAAAGAACTTGGAATCTTCAAGGCACGTAATCTATAGAAGACTCCATGGACCCAAAAGCTACAGAGGAACATGAGGAAGAACACGAAGATTCCAAGAAAGAAAGAAAATCTAGAACAACCAATTATTATATCGAGAATCATAAGACTACCAACTTGGTTTGAACCCACTAGAAGCAATCAAGCAAGAGAAATGGAAGTTATGATAAAGAACAATGTATGAAAGAAAATGTGAAAAAAGACTTATGAATGGAAGCATTGCAAGATTTAGAGGTTATTCCAAAAGGAGGGAGAAGACTATGATGACAACTCGTTCCAGTAAACTAGATATACCTCCTGCAGTATCCATGGATTGGAATTTACATGTAAAAGACTGTTCTTCCCAATAAATCAAAATGAGAAAGAAGCTTATACAAGAAAGAGACCCATGTATGCAGATATAAGAAGACCTTGTATGGATTCAAACAACTTGGTGTAGAGTATCTCATATACAACATAAGCGTGGTGAAAAATTTCTATGACAGAGATAGTGTATCATAATGGTTACTCAGAAGTTTGGGATGATGGATTGTTGATCCATGGCAAACTATCATGATGACAGAAGAAGTGCTACTTGGATATGTTTCAGTTTGAGCTTTGCCACGATGTCATGAGGTAGCATGAAACATAAGTGTTGAATTTGACCATGATATATTGTAATGATCAGAGCTATGTGAAGCTTTAAGAGAAAACCAGTGTTCCATGATAGACTGAAGTACATTGAGATCAAGCATTACATTCTCCATGATAAAGTCCAGAAGAGAGAAGTGGTTCTCGAGTATATCTCCACCAACAAGCAAATAATAGATATTTTGATAAAGCCCGTGTTCAAGATGAAAAGTTTGCGTACTTAAGAGACAAGTTGGGGCTTGTGGAGATGACTTCCTTATTGGAAAAGTAAGTGATTACTCCCAAGTTGGGAGGGAGCACTGATGTGTTATTGATTTGTGGACAGTCATTTTCCAATTCGGAAAATGGTCCAGGATGGGCAATTCCTTTCCAATTCGGAAAGTGGTTTGAGATTTATGATAGAAAATGGTCCAGATTGGACAATCATTTTCGTAATGAAAATGGTCTGATGGATTGTTGATTTACCAT
>ML784588.1:94299-141160 GCA_009831015.1 Picea engelmannii | reverse complement strand
CGGCCTATGGTTGGGTGACAATATTGCTATATTGTCTATGGTGAAATGAGCACACCTATTATTCTAACATGCAATTCTCAACATTTTTTCATAATCTTATGTAGTGAATTATTCCCAATTATGTAGCAAATTTTTACCTAGCTCAATTTGGTCTTCGAAGGAGTTAAATTTAGAGGTAATTTAGCTGGAAGGAAATTAAAAAAAAACCACTTTCATGTTTACTTTGTACCCTCATAAATCTATTTTAACATTTTATGGTTGTTCAACTTTATGTGTATATTCAAAATTTTAACTTTAATTCCTTCCACATTTATTTATAATTTTAAGATATATATATTTAAAATAATTTTAACATATTGTGTTATATATTTTTTATATATTTAAAATTACAAGAAAAGTTAAAGGTGAGGAGATATCTTAAAATTTAAGGTTTTTGCACATAAGATTGATACTTGAAGGTTATATTGAGATTACAAGTTATATTTAAAATTATAATTTTTTATTAATATATTTAGAATTTTAAATAAATTTTTTAACATATTTAAAATTTTATTTTTTCATCATTTTATATTTTAATTTTTTTTTAAATGTATTTGAAATAAAAATAAAATTTAAAAATTAAGTGGCTTTTTTTTTTAATTTAGAGGTAGAAATAATATTAATAGAATTTGTTGATTTTAAATGTATTTGAAATAAAAATAAAATTTAAAAATTAAGTGGCTTTTTTTTTTTAATTTAGAGGTAGAAATAATATTAATAGAATTTGTTGAGGGTGAGATTGAGAATTATAAACTATATTATCTTAGTTGTATTTATAAGATTAGCTTAGATTAATATGTAATACATGACAATGTTACTTTTATTGTTAATATGAGTAATTAATGGTAATTCAAGATTCTTGTGATGGAGTACTATTGATGTAATTTTAATGTTCAATAATTTAAAATTTAGGTTAATGGGTTGTTCGGTTTGTCTTAGTTAATCAATTTTATGTGTAAATCACATTAAACAAAAACCAATATCAGGGTTAAAACAAAGGAAATAAATGGGGACTTAATATATATTTTATTGAATAAGTTTTTAATTTTAACATTTTCATTATTATCTCAAGGTAAGATAATATTAAAACAAGGTAATTACATTAATACGGTATTAGCATTAGTATCATAATTAAATTACATAGACTAAGGTTAACATTATATTAATTAGTTCCAAATATTTAAGGACTTAAATGAGATTAAGTGGGGGAAACTATAATTAGTTGTAAGAGATTAATTACATCAAGATAGAAGCTTTTTAAGGATATAAAGTATTAAAGGGAATGGTTAAATGCTTGATTAAATAGGTAAGATAGGGTAATTGACAAGTACCTCGTAATAATAGCATAGCTAGCAAGGCGAGAGAGCTAGTAGCTTACCTGGACGAAGTTAGCAAGCTTAGAGGATTTTGACCCTGACCCTTAGCCACTTACCTTATGGGAGTAATGTTTGTTTACAGAAAAGTATAAAAACAAATTACGCCTGACCCTACGTTTGCAAGTGTAAGTTTGGGTAAAACGTTGAATTCCTTAAACCCTTTTCTAATAAGAATTTGGTTGGATGCAGATTCAGTTATTCAAGATGGTTGGGACTCGGGGAAATGGAGGTCGAGGGGAATCATCGCAAGGACCACTGATGCTGGTACCGCCACCACCATTGCCTGCATTGGCTCTCATATTGTGCTCTTTGGAGGCTATTAATGAGACATTAAAGGGACGTCAGTAAGAAGATGTGGAAGTGGAGCCCCCACCATCTCGGGTGGGTAACCCTGAAGGGTCGAGGGACTCAAAGAGAGGACCTCCACCTGGGGCCATCACTAGAGAACTGCAAAAAAGTAAATTCCTGGAGTTTGTTGGGGGTCGTGCAAGTGAATGTGAAGAGGCATGGTTGGAATGAATGACGAGATGTTTTGCCTTGAGAGACTATGCTTCCACATCAAAAGTGAAGATAGCAATATTTCAGTTGAGAGACAGTGCCTTAAACTGGTGGGGTAATCTGGAGAGGTAGTTGCACCTTACTCCAGACACTGTCTTTTGGGAGATTTTTGAAGAAAGGTTCCAGACAAAATATTTTTCGACTTACTATGAGGAACAACGAGTAGGAGTATTTCATGCTATAATTCAGGGAAACCGAATAGTGAAAGAGTGTGAAATCGGGTGCATGGAGTTAGTAAAGTATGTCTCTTACATGGATACCGATCAATAACAGATAGATTGTTTTGTGTATGGATTAAATTCTAAGTTAAGGGCCATGGTGCGGATGTGGAAACCATCGTTAGTGGCCAAGGCGGTTGAAAGTGCTCTTTACAAAGAAGAACATATGAATTTAAATGGAGGTATGAGATCAACTATTCCACAATAGCCTGGATTCGTGGGGAAGGTCCATAGAACCTTCTCTAGGGGAGGAAGCTCTAGGCCACCTCCTTATGGGAATAAAGACACACCTAGAAAAGTTGCAGCAAGTATTTCAATGGAAGCAAGTACAACATCCCACTAATCACTAGTGACGCGAGCAGGTCCACTACCTTCTCAAGGAGCAGTTCGTAAGAGTAGGGGTTATAGGGGAAGGAACTCATTTCAGAGGCCTTCACAGGGAAGTGTGCAGGTTCCATATCGTGTTACTTGTTCGAGGTGTGGAGGACCCCATTACCAGTGTGACTGTCCAAATTCATAATCAGGCTTTGTACATAGACAAGGAAAGTCCCCAATGGGAAGAGCGAGTAGTAGCCACCAAATTTATGTAGTAGTTAATAACTGCCAGGAAGAACATCAATCCAGTTTGGTGAAATCATCAGGTACACTAAATAATGTCAATGTTAAAATTTTGTTTGATTATGGTGCTACAGATAGTTTCATTTCAACATGTGCATTAGGAAAGTGTGGGTTGGCAGCCTATGAGCACGATGACTTTAAATAAGATGAGATGGCTTCGGGGGAAAAACAAGCGGTAGGACCTAACGTTGATAATTATCTTGTAGACCTAGGAGTGTTTACTACTAGGTTGAAGGTGTACGTCATCGCCCTAGAGACATATGATCTAATCATTGGGATGGAATGGTTAGAGGCTTATCGAGCTATGGTATATTGTTTTGCGAAGAGGGCGCTTTGTGTAGATGATGAAGGAAGGTTCGTAGAGATCCATGGTATAAAGAGGAAGGTGTCTCTATGATTTATCTCGACATTGAAGGTTGAACGTTGCATGGGGAAAGGTTGTTGATTATTTGTAGCAGATGCAGTCAATGAAAGGAAGGGACCCTCTATAGATCAATATCCAATTCTGTCACAATTTAAGGATGTTTTTTCAAAATATTAGTCAGGGTTTCCTCTTGAGAGGGAGCTTGATTTTACCATCGAGCTAAAACCTAGTGCAGAGCCAATTTCCAAGACACCGTATAGGATGACAACTCCATACTTTGTGAGTTACAGATGCAGTTGAAGGAACTACTTGAAAATTTTGAAATTTAAAGATGTTGGTACGTGGATACCGAATTAATGATATGGTTACATGTGTTTATGTGATATTGTGTATGGATATGTGTGAATTGTGATATAAACTAATATGCAGATTAATGGGCTATAAAATAGCCAAAGGATAATGATAATAAAGGGTTGATGTCGTGAACATTGACCAATAAATAATATGGTATGAATCTTTGCATGTGAAATTTTGTTGGTTCAAATGCATTGTTATGATATGTGGGCAAGTGCAGGTTTTTCAGGTAGCGAGACTGCCTGAAACTGAATATACGATGACAAAATCCCAACAACACAATGCCATTGTATGGTCCATGATAGGGTGTTAACCCTAGTTCTATCAGGAGGGGTGGACACATTTCCCACCGTGTATCCTCTTAAACTTGGAGTCATGGGAGGACGATATTAAATCACACTCCCCTAGATGTGTGATGATGACTACCAGTTGCCTACTGAGGAAGATTGGTCAACGTAGTTGACACTTCAGCTTACAGGTTCTATCTAGAGTTAGGTCAATATAGTTGATGCTCCAGGATAGTTCAACAGAGGAAGGATAGGGATGGAAGAAGGAAGTAGGTTAGGGAGGAAGGATGATTAGAATTAGTTGAGAGTGTGTGGGGTTCCTAATCTTATAACATAAGTGTCTGATGTAACACCCATTTAAATTAATTAATGATTATAATTAGTTAAATTAAATTAAATCAATTAATTATTGAATTAAGTAGGTTTTATCATTTATTTAATTATTCTTTTGATTTAAAAAATGCAACAATGAATAAAATTAAGTATTTCATTTGTTGTTGGGGTAGGTAGGAATTTATGAAAAAAGATAAAGTAGATGGGGTAAATTGATGATGGGGGAGGGGAAATCGAGAGAGGAAGATAAGAAGGAGGCAGTGGGACTTTGGAAAGGATTGTTTTTGGAATTGGGGAGAAGGAAGAGAGATCTACGGAGGAAAAAAATGTTGGAACATTTGGGGTTGGATTACTAGTGAACTGGAGTTGCTGGGATTTTGGTCTCAGGGGCCAAGAAATCTGATTTCCTGGAGCTAGGGAGTCAGAGAGACCCTATTCCTAGCTGGCTGGGAGGTATCAGTTTCAGACAGGTCATCAGATAAATTATCAACAGGAAAGAAAAAGGACAAACTTCTTCCGCAACATGTATTTCATTGATAATTCTATTATTGTTATTACTATTTTTCTAGGAATGAAAGATCAAATACATACCTATATCTTGAAAATATGTTAATTCGATTTGAGATTTAACTGTTATTTATACTAAAACAGAACCACAAATTAGATTTTACTTTATTGAAAATAGAAACATAAATTAGATAACAAATTTATTATTAAAACCTTGGCCATTACAATGCAAATTTATTGACAAAGTTGGTGGATAAATAAGCTTTGAGAATTTACTTATTTTATATCCATCTTCTTGGTCAAATTATTAAGATGCTTATCAATTTCAATAAATTCTTTCATGTGGCACAAGTAATGATGGGTAGATGCTAGGATTTTCTTTTGGTTGAAGCAAATAAAATCTTCGTGTTATGAGAATTTTCAGCTATAAGAGATTTCAAAATGTATTTATGAAAGGTATCAACATATGTTCTTTGGGAGGAGATTGGACTAAATTACTGATTTGGCTAATGTTGGGATTGCCAAAAAGGTAGGGAATTTGATAGATACCTTGATAAATAATAAAAAAAAGGGTTAGATCTATCTTTTACACTTTTGAATAACTATTTGAGGGTTTTGTGGGGTTTGAAGAGAGGTTTAATGCTCTTTTTAGCAAAAACAATCAGATAATCAATTGGTGATGCTATGAATGTAAGGGAGAGATATTTGACCATGGTAAGGTGGGGAGGATCAATTGTTCTTGTTTTTAGGTTGGATAAGAGCATGCAAAGATTTGTTGATTTGGTTGTGTGTAGCCAAAATTAACAAATGAGATACACATGATTCTATCTCTATTAGAATACTTGATATACAATACATTTGTGGCTCATTATATAGAGCTCACTGATAGTTATCAAATCTAACTTATTCCAATTATAGGATGAGAGGTTGAGCAAATATCTCAACCATAAACATGAATCTAGGATCTCATAAATCTAACTCCCTAACAAACTCCTAATAATAAGATGACACAACTCACGTAGAGATTGACTCTACTTCTTAATACATCATATTAGATAAGTAGGAATTATATATTCCAACACTCTCCCTTAATGACTATTATCTAAATATCTTTGTGGTCATATCTTCAGCACTGTCATGGCTTCAATTTTTCACTTGAGCTTGCTTTACTACGGGCTTCATCCTTGAAATTTCTTTGCTTCCTCTTGCATCTTGTACCTGCATATAATTATTGATGTCCATATAAAACACAATCCATCTATCGGAATACATGGGTCATCTGCCGTTGTAACCGCTAGTTCTCTAGGAATTGTTTTAAGCTACATAGCTCATCAATGTTAAACTCTCCCTTAAACGTAACTTGGTCCCTCACACTTTGAGACTCACAACTTGGTCTCACACTTTGAGATTCTTCCATCTCACATCCCCACCTTGAATCGAAGATCCAAAGTCTCTGATTCAACATCAAGCTAGCATACGAGTACACCTGCCACCCTCGTACCTACCCTAGTGGTTAATTCCACAACTTGATACAACAACCTATCTGCCTATGAGAGAGTATCACATCCTGTGATCACATGCGCTTCTGTGCTACAACACATATGCCTGTTTATGCCTTACTAACAGGGCTTACAACAAACCTGGGGAATTTAGCTTGCCTATGGCTAAGCATTACAACTTGGACCATAACCTGGGGTGTCAGGTACAACCGATCATGCACCCCCTACAAAAATTCAATCAGGTACATAAAATATCAACAATACTCTTACCAATCATATGCCCAATATTGCAAGCCCATTACATATGCCCATTTACATCTCATCATCATTCTTGACCAAGACACACAACCACTTCACACAACTTGAATAACTATCATCACACCTTCAAACAAGAAATATAAGCACAACTCAATCTCACTTTTGTGACTTAATTTGGAGGATGTGTGAGTTCGACGGAATGAGCACGTACACCTCACTTCATTTCGTTATAACACCTCTATGTAGTCTGTAGAAGAACTTCTTGAACATTCTCTTCAGCAACATTGTGGTTTTGGGATACCACCTCGGGCTCACAATAGTTGATCTCTCAATTGTAAGTGAGACGAGGCTCACTGAACTTTCATGGCATCTCCTTCAATGACCACCATGAGTCCCTGCTGTATGGACACAGCGGGTCAAAGAACGCCTCCACCAGCACTGAATTCGTTGTTACTCTGTCCTTGTACACAAACCCATCATATCTTGGAGGGATCAGAAGTTGCATTGTGATCCTCGTTGTTGTAAACTCCAACATTAACAGTGTGAATAGCGCTACCTTTGAAGCCACCATGGCTGCCATGTGCTCTTGTTGTCCCTCTGTATTTTTCAGTTGTCCATCACCGACCATGTTCACGTCCGGATTTATCACCTCACTAGTGCTCTCAGGACGCAGCCTCTTCACTGAATTACCTATGGCTTCACTCCCAACAACTCTCTTTTCGGGTAGCATATATGCACTCCCAGAATTCGGCAATCCCATTGTCGTGCTCAATATAGCTATTTCATTTTTTCCAGAGTGTAAGTAGATATATTGTCAAAGCTTGAACATAACCCTTTTGTTATTTCCATTTGCATTTCCCACAAATACGTCGTTGATGAATATGCTTACAACATGACCTCGTGACTCGATGTAAAGCATTGGTCGATCACTACTTCTCAAAAATGGTTCATCTTCGTCAACATCAATACTGACACAGCGCAACATGGACTACAGGTATCCAGGAATTAGTCCTCGACCTTCATTCAATAGGATATATCTGTTAAGGGATGGATCCATCGATATCACCATCGAGCATCCTAGAATGTGAGATCTGAACAACTCTCCATATCTGGCCCTTCTGATTTTGATAAATTTTTGACCACTTTTGAGAAAATCAGAGGTCTCTCCAAAGAGAGGCCATCCCATGGTGCCCGGAGGAAGACCTTTCTTGTCGTATCTAACTTCATTCTAGCGCGCAAAGTGATTATGCTGTAGAAAAAAATGAAAGCCAATGTTATTATGCTTAATATAACCATCTCTTGCCTCGTACAGACGCTTGCCCTTTTTAATTTCCAGGCCTTAAAATCTCCTAAAAGCCGCAATTAGGCTTCAATCTTGCCTCTATAATAGGATCAACACTTGACGCTTCTTCAACTTAAAACTCAGTCAACATACAACAATTCATCCTCGACATCGCACATCTGTGAGTCTCTCCCTCTTCAGTTGGTCACTCCTCTGAAATGGCACACAAACGGCATTCGACAACTGTCTTCAGGTCACGTAGATCCGTACATCCGCTACTCAACACACAACAAATGTTTTCTTCTATCTCCTTGATACATCCGCATATGGTCTCCTATCAACTACGCGTCACTCATCAAAATAAAACAAATCAATCCACAGGTGCGTATTACAGCTCTCCAGCCAATGCAACTCGCAACAATAGAAAATGTTCCAAGAGACAGTAAATACCCAAATTAACCGTTGCTGGCGGTTAATTTCCTGGGCAACATACACACTCCTCTACTCTCTGCATGTTCCTGGGCACTCCCGTGAGGGAGTCACGCCCAGCCCTGACCCTCTGATACCAAATTAACAAATGAGATACACATGATTCTATCTCTATTAGAATACTTGATATACAATACATTTGTGGCTCATTATATAGAGCTCACTGATAGTTATCAAATCTAACTTATTCCAATTATAGGATGAGAGGTTGAGCAAATATCTCAACTATAAACATGAATCTAGGATCTCATAAATCCAACTCCCTAACAAACTCCTAATAATAAGATCACACAACTCACGTAGAGATTGACTCTACTTCTTAATACATCATATTAGATAAGTAGGAATTATATATTCCAACAGCCAATAGTTTGAAGAGGTAAATAGTGAGGTGGGCTTCTTCTTTGTTTAGATGTTGGGGGTGAGAGATTTGAATAACTCTAAAATTGAGAAAAATAGATTTTGAGTTGAGTGGTGGTGGGAATGGACATGAAGGTATCTATCAGCATGAGTCTTTTCTCTAAACACTTGGTGGGAGAGGGAACCATCGTATTATTGAGTAACTAGAACATCTAAAAACAAAAGGAAATTTCAATGTACAATTTCAATTGTAAATTGAAAAGTAAGAAATAAACTATCATCAATATCATCAAGTGAATTAAGAGTAAAATGACAAAGGCTAGATGATAAAAATAAATTAAAACTATAATTTTAAAAACTAAAACTTAAAACATGTTTAGTCTTAATGATATGTTACTCTTCTTTATCATTCATTCACAATATTAAAAACGCCTCGAACCAAAAAAAACACCTTGTAAGTTCAAAAAACCTAACTTTAATTTCATAATTGATTAAAAGCAAATGTCTTCATGGTGAAAAAGAAACAATTTGTAATGTTTAGAAAAGCATTTGTACCCTACCTAAGAGAAAAATAAATAAATCTTTAATAAGATAAAAATTATTATAATTTAAAATAAAATATCGAAATACAATAAAAACAATCATTATTAAATAATACGAAAATATAAAATATTAAAAATACAATTTTTTATTTGAAATTAGGACAAATTTAGATTTTATAATTAAGGCATTTTGAACTGAGATAATGGAAAATGATGCACCAAGAAACAATAGCTAGAATATAGTGAAAGGATGGCAGTACCTCATTATAATTTAAATATGACTTATACACGCAACATTGCTAAAATAATAATCCATTCTTTGTGGAAGAGTGTGCAAGTAAAATTAATGTGTAAATGTGCTCTTGAAAATACTATTATAAAGTCTTAAAAATACAAGTTTTTATTTGAAATTAGGACAAATTTAGATTTTATAATTAGGGCATTTTGAACTCACAGAGATAATGGAAAATGATGCACCAAGAAACAATAGCTAGAATATAGTGAAAAGGTTGCAGTACATCATTATAATTTAAATATGACTTATACACGCAACATTGCTAAAATAATAATCCATTATTTGTGGAAGAGTGTGCAAGTAAAATTAATGTGTAAATGTGCTCTTTACCTGTGCAAGGAAGACAATATATCCTGACATGCCATGCCAGGAGGAGAATATACATTGACATGCAGTGCCATGCCATTTGAGTTTAGGAGAATGATGTGTAGGTAACATGTGTATGCACACATTTTCCATTTTTTTTTTTTTTATATACATAATTTTATAGAGTAAATTCATTTTAAGGAATCAAATCTTTGTGATGTGTGGGTAACATGTGTATGCACATATTTTTCATTGTACATAGTTTTATAAAGTAAATTCATGAATCAAATTTCTAGAATTTTTTTCAAAATTTTCACTTTAAAATATTTTTGTATCTCTAAAATTTGATCCTTCTCATTAAGATGAATCTAAACTAATTAAATATGTAATATTATTTATTAATATTAACTAATTAAAATTATTAAATAATATTAATAATATATATAGTATTATTTATTAATATGAACTAATTATATCGAAGGTGTTATTTAACGGAAGGTTTCTCTATTCGGCTTCGTCGTCTGTCTAAACGCAATAAGAAGTTGTTATCTATTTATTGCAATCTACGAATCCTCTCTTTCAGCGTGTCTTTCTTTTCCGCGTGTTTATGTTGCGCTCCATCACAATCTCTCTCAGCGTCTTCTCAATTATGGAGCGTGTCTCGACCCTTGATTTCACCAGCTTCTTCTCAATCATGGACCGTGTCTTAATCCTCGTTTTTGCGGCCACTACAAAGTTGGAAGAGATGGAATATTGTCGAGATTGTTGATCATGGTGGCCGAAGTTAAGAAAGCTCCTTGCCATTTTTCCCCCAAAGGAATCAAGGTATTTCTTGGGCGTGCAATTGACCTGAGAATTATGATCGTCTTGGCTAGTCCAAGCATAAGAACCATCAACGTCATTGTAGAAACTGAAACTACGATGATTTCTTCTCCTCCCATGAACCTTGGGCTCCCTGCACGAAAAAAACTGAAAGGAAGAAGGCTTGGGGAGTCTCTGGTAACCCCCCAAGAGAAAATCCTTGATGGTTTCAATGCTTCGGTTGTTTTCTACCCTGCGTATAATTCTCTTCACGCTAGAGAATATATGGCTCCCGGCCTTGGAGAGCAGCGTGGATTTTTTCTCATTTTCCTCCCCATCGCTCCTCTGGTTCGCCTTGGCATAATCGACAATGTGACTAGGCCGTCGCCTTAGAATTGCTTGAGTGAGGCTCTATAAAATAGAAATCTCGGGGTGTTTTTTCTCCATCTATACAGTCTGTCTGAGACAGAGAGTAGCCTTCTTTCAATAGGGTATTATTATTGTGCCACCCACTTTAGAAAACAAACGAAGGCATTGGACATTGGGGATTGCCATTGGAAAATAGAAATATAAGTGGAGGTGATGGCGAGCTTTGGAAGGATGGATGGACAAATAAGCTTAGATAACATACTTTTCGTATTTGTGACGACTTAGATCGGTGTGGAAATGCTCTATTTGGCGACTTATTTGGGGGAGAATATGAGGTGGCTTGGTCTTCCAGTTTGTTTCTCTCTGTTTTCTATGAGTTGCATAACCCCAACAATCCTCAAAATTCATTGGGCTTGTGGCATGGTTGGTCTCAGCTATCGACCTCCTGAAGTCAAACATGAATTGAAAAACCAAGAGTAAGAGCAAGAACAAAAGCGAGAAAAAGAAGACTGAAAGGAAGGGAGATTCTGATTAAAGCAGCGACGATGGTATGAGTGAGGCATCAATGAATTACGATCCATGTTAGGAATGAGCAATTAAGGATAGTCATTTAAACCTCTAAGTGTTTCCAAAAATAAAATTTTCAAACTGAAATTCTATTAAGAGGAGGCCCTTTCACAAAATCTGATACTAGAGGAGAGTAAGATGCTCGAATACATATCATGGGTGGAGTGAGAACTGAAAGCAACAAAGAGCTAAGCGAACACCATGGCCAGTGAGGATTCTCAAACGGAGACGCCCATCACTGAAAGTGCGCTCTTGGTTATCCTATTTCAGGAAACAATCCTAGTAAGTCTATTATGCCTACAACGTTGATCTTATGGTAGTTGCAGGAGTTATTAACCTCTACATGTAATCCTGACGAGACTAGAATATTTCGGGAAGCAAGAGAAACCCTAAAGACTTGGATAATAACTCTAGAAGACTAGTCGACCTAATGAAATAATTAATATTGAGTTATTAGTCCCTAGGAAGAGAAGTTGGCCCAGACAGCTAAGATGGAGCAGTATAAATACAGGGCGCTAGAGCTCATTTGGGTCTCACTCTATCGCAACTGCAAATTAAAACCAGTTGTGCACAAGTTTGGAGAGGAGCTACAACTACAACTATTGCAATTGGAATCTTGCGGTTTTGGCTTGGACTTTCTCTTGGTTATGGTTTGGATTTTCTGCCTGGTATGCTAGCTCTGGAGAGAGGTATGCTACCTTGATTGGCTATTGGTTCTAGGGTTTTCTTCCGAAATTATTCTCTCTGTCAAGATTAAAGTGCTCGGGGGTGGCTTTGGCCTATGGTTGGGTGACAATATTTCTATATTGTCTATGGTGAAACGAGCACACCTATTATTCTAACAAGTTATGGGGCCCACACTATCTTCAGATAGTATAACTGTTGGAAGATAGATTGGGAGGATTTTCTCAGTTACAGTTGCAGTTGCAGTCAAAGTTTTGTTGTAGCAACGAAACCCTAACCCCCTTGTTAAGGCACCTTAAGTGAAGAGATTGACCTAATTTCTAGATAGCCTAGTGTGCCCTAACCTAGCGCACCTCTTGGTACTCCCAGCAAGCCAAGAAGTCAAAGGTTGATGAAGTCAAATTCAAAGGTTGACCAAGTCAAACAATAATGACTTACTCTATGAAGTCAAAAAACAAGTTAGAAGGGGCTTCTAACTTCAGAGTATGGAAGACAATGATTGACCTCATCCTTGCCAAGAATAAAGTATTGGATCTTGTGAAAGGCAAGATCATGGAACCAAAATTTGAAGCAGGAAAAGAGAAGAAACCTCAGAATGTTGCAGTTATGGAGAAGTTCAAGGACAGTGACATTAATGCTATGAGTATTATAGTGGACTCTGTAAAAGACCACTTGATACCCTACATCTCTCATCTTGACTCAACTAAGAAGATGTACGATGCCCTAACTAATCTCTTCTCAGTCAGAAACATTGGACAAGTAATGAGTCTGAAGAATGAGCTTCGTGACATGAAAATGAATGACGATGAAAGCATAACATCATACTTTGTGAAAATCTCTCAATTAAGAGATCAACTACAAGCTATTGAGGAAATCATTTCAGAAAATGAACTGGTAAATATAGTACTCAATGGCCTTCCCAAGACATGGGATGCATTTTCCGCAAGCATGAACACAAGAAAGGAGTATCCCACATTTGAATAACTTTGGACATGTTGTGCACAAGAAGAATCAAGGATTAACGCAAAAGAGAAATCCCAAAAGAAATGCGATGATAAAGCCTTCACAACAAAGTTTAATAATTTCAGGAATAAGAAGAAGTTTGGCTTAAGGAAGAAACCAAATCAAGAAAAGGATATGTCAAAGATACAATGCTTCAACTGTCAAAAATATGGTCACTACAGGAACCATTGTCCCGAGTTAAAGAAAAGAAAGGAAATAGATGAAGCAACAGTTGCCGAAGAAAGGGAACCCTCAAAGAAATCCAAGCAAGATAAAACATACTTCTTCTTCTAAGTCAAGGTAACAATATTCTTCAAAGTTCTTGTACATACCATGTTTACATAGTTCCTGTACATACCATGTATATCCATTTCTTAGAAGATAAGATGGTCAAGTGAAACAATACCTATGGAAGAATAACAAGGTAAGGATTGTTATCACAATGACTACAAGTCAAGCAATACACATGAAAAAGATGAAGTACGTTGACAATCTTTGGTAACAATTGTCGTGGAAGCTATTATATAAGTAACAAAATTAGAATCAAACTTGAAGAGACCCAGAAGAATTCAAAACATAAAGAAGTCAACAATCAAGAGGAAATTAGAAAAAGATGTGTGACACTTTGTAGAAGTCAATAAGGATGCAGACGAAAGCGTGGACTCTCTTAGATGGAGGGAGCTGATTACAGAAATCCAAAAAATGAGCATGCATTCATGCATGAAGCAAGGATTATGAGGGAGATAATCCTAAATGATATGATCCATTGAGGATTATGAAGTATATGTCCATGTTCCCATTGAAAGTAGCATCCATGATAAGCAACACATGTTCAGTTTGACTCTAGAAGAAGTCTTCTTCGAAAAGAAGCCTTAAGTATCCTTGGTTGTCCATCTACATCCATGATCCTATGATGAAAGAAAGAACTTGGAATCTTCAAGGCACGTAATCTATAGAAGACTCCATGGACCCAAAAGCTACAGAGGAACATGAGGAAGAACACGAAGATTCCAAGAAAGAAAGAAAATCTAGAACAACCAATTATTATATCGAGAATCATAAGACTACCAACTTGGTTTGAACCCACTAGAAGCAATCAAGCAAGAGAAATGGAAGTTATGATAAAGAACAATGTATGAAAGAAAATGTGAAAAAAGACTTATGAATGGAAGCATTGCAAGATTTAGAGGTTATTCCAAAAGGAGGGAGAAGACTATGATGACAACTCGTTCCAGTAAACTAGATATACCTCCTGCAGTATCCATGGATTGGAATTTACATGTAAAAGACTGTTCTTCCCAATAAATCAAAATGAGAAAGAAGCTTATACAAGAAAGAGACCCATGTATGCAGATATAAGAAGACCTTGTATGGATTCAAACAACTTGGTGTAGAGTATCTCATATACAACATAAGCGTGGTGAAAAATTTCTATGACAGAGATAGTGTATCATAATGGTTACTCAGAAGTTTGGGATGATGGATTGTTGATCCATGGCAAACTATCATGATGACAGAAGAAGTGCTACTTGGATATGTTTCAGTTTGAGCTTTGCCACGATGTCATGAGGTAGCATGAAACATAAGTGTTGAATTTGACCATGATATATTGTAATGATCAGAGCTATGTGAAGCTTTAAGAGAAAACCAGTGTTCCATGATAGACTGAAGTACATTGAGATCAAGCATTACATTCTCCATGATAAAGTCCAGAAGAGAGAAGTGGTTCTCGAGTATATCTCCACCAACAAGCAAATAATAGATATTTTGATAAAGCCCGTGTTCAAGATGAAAAGTTTGCGTACTTAAGAGACAAGTTGGGGCTTGTGGAGATGACTTCCTTATTGGAAAAGTAAGTGATTACTCCCAAGTTGGGAGGGAGCACTGATGTGTTATTGATTTGTGGACAGTCATTTTCCAATTCGGAAAATGGTCCAGGATGGGCAATTCCTTTCCAATTCGGAAAGTGGTTTGAGATTTATGATAGAAAATGGTCCAGATTGGACAATCATTTTCGTAATGAAAATGGTCTGATGGATTGTTGATTTACCATRGACAACAATTCCCCTTATGTCTAGTGTGGGGGAATGGTCTAGGAAAATCATTCTTCTTGACAATCACTCRGAGTAGTGGTCAATTAGAATGGTCTGCCTCGTCGRGCAGTCATTCTTTCGAAGTTCACAGTTGTGAGCAGTGTCAAAAAATGGTATGTTTTGGAGGTTGGTGTAGGATAGTCATTTCCTTAGGAAATGGTCCGGACAATCATTCCCTAGGGCAGACTCATTCTCTCCAGGTTGCACTGTGATTAGTGCCAGAGGAATGTCCCAATTAGGTGAATGGTCCAGGTTCAACAATCAGAGACAAGCATTCCCTAGGGCAGACTCATTCTCTCCAGGTTGCACTATGATTAGTGTTGGAGGAATGGCTCAGTTAGGTGAATGGTCCAAGCTCAGAAATCAGGGACAATTGTTCTTCTATGCTTGAGAAGAATAGTCCAGATAGACCATGGCTGATGTCTTACTTTTCGAGGGAAGATGCTCTTCCAAATCTCACATATGTGAGTGGAAGAATGGCCCACATGACTCAATTTATATCATAATATTGTTTTATATAGTTTGATATCAGATGATATGATTGTTGTGGAGACTGTATGTCTCTGGACAATAGTTGTATGCTATTGTGGTGGATGTGATCCACTGGTAGTGATTTTGTGTCATTGGTTAGTAGCAACGTGCTACTGAGAGTGGTTGTGTACCACTGGATAGTAGTTGTATACTACTATGAATAGACACAATTGTGTTCTATTGGATGGCATTGTTCTAATTGCCATGGAGACTATCACTAGTGTGGGAGATGATTACTAGTAAGTATGTTGATGGTCATACATTCTCCTATTGGAAAAGAGGTCCAGGAAAGTTATTCTTCTAGGACGTATGTCCAAATTAGAAGAATAGTCCTTGTAGCCCATGATGTGGCTTCCAACAACTATTGGAACAATGATTCTCCTGGGACATATGTTCAGATGAGAAGAACGATTCTTGTATCCTTTGTGGAGTGAGTGACTTATTCAACATCATGCCCGATTACTCAGATGGAGTATGGCTTCGAGAGATGATGCAATTGATGCTATCAGATGATATTGATAATGTTGATGATGCTTGTGATTTGATCATGAGATAGCCTGTGTGGCTATGATGATGCTACCGGTTGAATGGTTTGTTTGTACTCAAGACCATTGCCTTTAGTACCTCCCTAGCTAGGAGGGAGTGTTGATATTATGGTAGTTACGGGAGGTATTAACCTCTACATGTAATCCCGATGAGACTAGAATATTTCAGGAAGCAAGAGAAACTCTAAATACTCGGATAATAACTCTAGAAGACTAGTCGACTTAATGAAATAATTAATATTGAGTTATTAGTCCCTAGGAAGAGAAGTTGGCCCAGACAACTAAGATGGAGCAGTATAAATACAGGGCGCTAGAGCTCATTTGGATCTCACTCTCTCACAACTGCAGAAAACCAATTGTGCGCAAGTTTGGAGAGGAGCTGCAGCTGCAACTCCTGCAATTGGAATCTTGCAGTTTTGGCTTGGACTTTCTCTTGGTTATGGTTTGGAATATCTGCCTAGTACGCTAGCTCTGGAGAGAGGTACACTACCTTGATTGGCTATTGGTTCTAGGGTTTGCTTCTAGAATTATTCTCTCTGTCAAGATTAAAGTGCTTGGGGGTGGCTTCGGCCTATGGTTGGGTGACAATATTGCTATATTGTCTATGGTGAAATGAGCACACCTATTATTCTAACATGCAATTCTCAACATTTTTTCATAATCTTATGTAGTGAATTATTCCCAATTATGTAGCAAATTTTTACCTAGCTTAATTTGGTCTTCGAAGGAGTTAAATTTAGAGGTAATTTAGCTTGAAGGAAATAAAAAAAAAACACTTTCATGTTTACTTTGTACCCTCATAAATCTATTTTAACATTTTATGGTTGTTCAACTTTATGTGTATATTCAAAATTTTAACTTTAATTCCTTTCACTTTTATTTATAATTTTAAGATATATATATTTAAAATAATTTTAACATATTGTGTTATATATTTTTTATATATTTAAAATTAAAAGAAAAGTTAAAGGTGAGGAGATATCTTAAAATTTAAGGTTTTTGCACATAAGATTGATACTTGAAGGTTATATTGAGATTACAAGTTATATTTAAAATTATAATTTTTTATTAAATTACATTTTTATTAATATATTTAGAATTTTAAATAAATTTTTTAATATATTTAAAATTTTATTTTTTCATCATTTTATATTTTAATTTTTTTTAAATGTATTTGAAATAAAAAAAAAAATTAAAATTAAGTGGCTTTTTTTTTTTTTAATTTAGAGATAGAAATAATATTAATATAATTTGTTGAAGGTGAGATTGAAAATTATAAATTATATTATCATATGGTTAAAAGTTAAAGATTGAAATATGAAATTCTTTGTCACATTTCAATAAAAAATTATTTACCAAGGTTAAATGTTAGAGATATTTTTGTTAAAATAGTTATGAAATAAATGACAACAATATCTTATCATCATAATTTTTATTTTATTTTAAATTGAATAAAAACTATGAAAAATATTAAACACTTGTGTTTTGATCCTTATACTAATACCTAATAGTGGGTGGGTGTTATTTTCATAACCTAGTAATGAACATAATATCTCATCACCATATATAATTCTTATTAAAAAATGGAAACATGGTTACATTATTATAGTAGTTAAGGTTTTAGGGTTTATTACTGATGCAAGAATGAAGAACCCATGCTACTAATACCTAATATAATACATAATACCTAATATTGGGTGGGTGTTATTTTCATAACCTAGTAATGAACATAATATCTCATCACCATGTATATTTCTTATTATAAAATGAAAATAGGGTTACATTAATATAGTGGTTAAGGTTTTATGGTTTATTAGTGATGCAAGAATAAAGAGTTTATGTTGCAATATCAAAGTAACACATAATAGAAACTCTTCTTTACATTGCCCTCTACCTACAACAATGTTAGCCTTGTGGTACACACAACAATTGTAAACATCACTCCATCCATGAACATATAGCTTTATATACACAATTCAATGTTCATGAAATCAACACTAGTACAACTAGCATCATCACACAATTTAGAATAAAATAAGAAGAACATCATCGCACACAACTCATTCAACTTTACTTTACAAAATATGTAATTACAATAAGGCTCTTGGCCTTCAAAAATACTTAAGCTACCAAGTCAAAGCCTTCACCCAATTCTAGTCATTATGAAGTGCTCTTGTAGTGTTCCTTTTTTTGTATTTATAATCTTAGATTGTCAATGTGTCTTCAGACACCTATCAATTTTTAGCTTAATCCTTCAACAATCCCATAATTATTAAGTAAATATCTCTTCATCTCCCAAAATCATCAATGTTTCATCCCATTCACTAGCAGGATACAATTCACTTCTGTGTTTCATTTCTCCTTACTTTAGAGATATCTAGTTAAAATTATCAAATAATATTAATAATAAAGAAGACAAAAACAAATAAACTAAAAATAAATCTAATAAATTTTATACTATTGAAATTAAAACAATAAAAATAAATCTAATAAATTTTATACTATTGAAAATTTAAACAATAGAGCAATGAATAAGATATTAAAATACATAATAAAAAAAATAATTCAAAAAAAATCTAATATATATTGTGGAATATAATATAGGTAAAGATAGAGTTATTAAAAAATAATAATAATTTAAATAAATGTCGGACAAGTTATTGAAAGGAATAAATGTCGTACAAGTTATTGAAAGATGAAAGGAATATAATATAGTTAAAGATAAAGTTGTTAAACAATAATAATAATTTACATAAGTGTCAAACAACTTTTTGAAAACCAAAGGATGACGGAATGAATTGTCAAACGGGTTTTGAAAACCAAAGGATGACGGAATGAATTGTCAAACGGGTTTTGAAAAACCAAAGGATTACGGAATGAATTGTCAAACAACTTTTTGAAAAACCAAAGGATTACGTAACGAATAATTAAATTTAAAGAATATTTAAAAGGAAAGTTGAAAAAGTTCAAGAAAAATGAAAAAGAGAAAAAGGACAAACAAATTGATGGAAGTGTCGTATTAGAAAAAAAATGGAAACTCGGAATGTTAGGACCATTTTTATGTGTTCTAAAATAATATAAACAAATTTTAATATATATTATAAAAATATATAAATAATGGAAATATATAGATAAATTTTAATATGAGAAAAGGGAACAATTAAAGTTAAAAATTAAAATTAAGAAAATATTTAAATAATAATAATAATAACCGCTAAATAAAGAGCACCTGAATATAGAGGCACATGTGGACCTAAAACCCTGGTATGAGGAATCGAGCAAATGGAAAATTCCCACTCTTATTGGAGAATACATTCTAAGATGGGAATACTCGCCAAGGGGCACCTTCAGCACAAAAGAGGCCTATGGCATCAAAACTCACTCTGACCCTGAACACACAGGAAGAGTATGGAGCAAAATTTGGCCCCTAAAACACTGGCCAAAAATTACTCTCTTCCTCTGGCTCGTCACTCATTCGAGCATTCTCACTTGGGATAACCTTTCAAAACAAGGGTTTTGTTGGGCCGTCTATCTGCATGCTCTGTGGAAAAGAAGCTGAAACCATGAACCATCTCCTCAATACCTGCTCCTACACAACTCAAGTCTAGGACCAAAGTGCGCAGATCATGTGCACCTTGGATCACAAACGAGTCAGCATCATCGACACTATTGCAGACTGGAGAGACTAGGCTTTTCAATCACCCCTTCTTAACCGTATCTGGCAACTACTTCCAGGCTTCATACTCTGGCAAATTTGGAAGGAAAGAAATAGAAGGATCTTCATAAATGCTCAGCTCCCTTGGCAACATTGCTGGAACCAATGTCGCCTCAACATCTTGGAAACTATCAACCTTTATCATTGGACTGCAAAGGATCTGATGGGAACATCTTCTGAACCTATTATCCTTCAGTGTTGGGAAATCCCTCTTGCTTAGAACTCACCCCCTTCCCCCTCCTCACTCCCTTTTCAAAGCATCCCTTCAATTTGGACTCCCCCTGAGGAAGGCTTTATCAAACTCAATTTCGATGGAGCCTCCAAAGGTAACCCGGGAGCAGCAGGTTATGGAGTGGTTTTCTGAAATCATCAAGGACACATCCTTCTCATCAATGCAGGTAGCCTAGGCCACACTACGAACAATGTAGCTGGGCTTTGGGGGCTCACCAGAGGATTGCAATTAGCAAAAGAACACAACTTCACCAAGCTGATCGTAGAAGGGGATTCCCTAGTCATTATTAATCTCTTTAGGAGAATTCTAAACGACGCTGACCTGGATCGAATCTCACCCTGCTGAAGACTCTCTCATGGACTAAAAACAATCGCGAATCTCCTGCAACCCAATCAGGCCTTCATACCCTCTCACATTAGAAGGAAGGCCAATCAGATAGCAGATGACTTGGCAAACTTGGGGAGGGATTGGGACGGACCGGAACTCCTATGCCAAGCGTCCCTCAATCCGTTACATCCCATACTCCAGCACTGTAAGCATAAAGCCACAGTAGTGGATAAGGCCCCGGATCAGGTGATGGTGTGGGACACATGGCAAAATGAGGAGGCGCACACAGGCCAGCGTGGCGAAAGCCATGTGACGGATCCATGCCAAGCACAACCGCCACTCCCATGCAATTAAACCCTCCTACGACGTCTGAGGCGCCATTAAGCCTGGTGCGTTTCCCGTCTCTGGCTGTCCTCTCGATGGACGATCTCATTGAAGGCGTCATCAACCTCTTCATGTGGCTCGACCTTCATCTCCTCCAGCTGCGCATATATGGCTCATTCCAACTTACCTCTTCCTTGGCACTCTCCTGCTGTGCTTCAAGCCCTTGCTACCAACTCCTTGGCGCTCTCCTGCAACTGGCTCTTCTCCAACCCTCCCCGTTCACCTGGGACTTCCCTAGCAGCCCAACCATTTCCCCCGAGCTGTCAGCATGCCTAGGCAAAGAGGCAGGCCAAGAAGGGGCTCGCCTTGGACTCCATCTTAGCCACAAGCGCCTATACCTCGCCCTAGTTTCCATTTCGGCCTCGGACGCCTATCCCCCTCCCAATCTTCGCTTTCCTCGCACTCATTGCACTCTTCGCAGCCTGAACTTGAACCACTCGCCACCTCTTCCCGGCTTGAAGGTTTGGTTCTTACGCACAACTCACTCGGCTTACCCTCAGAGCCCATCTTGGACAAGACCACTTCTCGGGCACCTCCTACAACACTTCCACTTCCCTTGGCCAATGCACCTGTGTTGGCTTCAGAAGCCTTTCACATTCACCCACCCTTGGAGGTGCCACCTTTTCCACATTCTATCTCCGACTCCATCCCAGACGAGCATATGCAGGACATCATGGGCATTCTTTACAGGCTGGTCTTCGAGCTTCGACAGGGCGTGGATGATCTATAATTCTGACTGCAGCAACTGGAGGGGAAGGCCTCTGCAGTCCTCCATATCCTCTCCACCTTCTAGGGAGCAACAACGCAAGCTGAGCACGTCCCAACAGACACGTTTGGTAGGAGTGCATAGGAGCTTCCAGCGGAGGGTGGCGACTTGGGGCAAGCCATGCACGTGGATGGGGAGGTCACAACAGTAGTGGATAATGTGGATGCTTACGCGCAGATGGAATGGTGAGGTACACCTGTCGAAGAAGAGCTCTGGAACTAGGCCACCCATGCCACCTGGCTAGAATATAAGCCAAATGTATGACCCTTATGGAGACTCTACTTATGTTTTAGTTTACTACTCTCAGTTCTGTTTACAGTTTTACTAGTTTGATAGACATGTAGACCATAACACCAGCTGGCTGAACTGGTTCCCCCTTGGGGCAGTTCAGTTACTACATCACGACAACTCTGAACATTCTGTAATTCTGGTTTTGTTTTTGGAGGCTTTTTATATATTAATAAAGTACTCTTACTTACAAAAAATAATAATAATAACCACTTGACTGGTAAAGTCTATGAAGGTATAAATACCCTATCCCTTGTGGATTTGAACCAATAACCTTTTAAGAGAAAACACATGTTATTAACCATTAGACCCATTAAGCCCATGTTCTTAAACATATATGGGCGATGAAATTTAATATAAATTGAAAAAGGATAAAAGGTGAGATAAGTGGCAGAGAAAAACGAAAGGACGAGGAAGACGGATAATGGGCGCCAGCTATTTTTAATTTTCTGATCTGCTAACGCTTAGATTGTTACCGAGTCAGATAGAAATATGGTATACAGAAACTCGGAAAACCTCACTCTCTGTACGCGAATATGCATCGTCAGCCTTCTTTTCTGTACTGGTTTTTCCACAGAAGAACGATCAGCCTTCAACTCTGACCGGAGGCGAGTAGAAGCTCCTCTTATAAAATCTTCGGATCTTGATCCCTCTGCCGCAGTGTTTAGCGTGGATAGCTATGGAGCCAAAGGAAATGGCGTCTCCGACGACAGCCAGGTAAACCATAAATATTTACTTACAGTCAATCAGTTAGTATAAGTTTATCAGCGGATTTTTTGTTAAATTGTTGAAGCTAAATGTATGGAGAGGTTAGGTAAATGTGTTATGTAATGAAAAATGGAGTTTAATGGGAGATATCATCCTGAACGATCGCGTCTACCGGTGGGAACTTCCGGATCTTCCAGTCTCGGTCATTCTTCAGATAATGACCGTAGGCTGTCGAGCCCGAATAGGAGGCGGCCCCGACGATGCTTTGTGTCTTCTTTCTGTTGCTGGGTTTTCTCGGCCAAAACCGTGTAGGAGCCCCCCGGCGATACACACATTTGCCTGCTCTTCCGCTCCCGATCCCAAGGAACCAAACCCAGATAACTTTTAGGCTTCAAGCTCTGTGTTCACGTTTTAGCATGGTGATTCTAGTTTGTTACTTATCTGGAAAAAACACTTTCACTCAATAGATCTATGATTGATTCCAGGCAGTATCCCTCTCTATGCTGCTGGTAGCGGGAGACCACATTGAAACAGGGCGGGCATGACCCAGGGCTTACGCCTTCCTTTCCAGTAGAACCTGAGGTGGTGTAGTTCCTACTGTTGGGGGTTTGGTTGGTCGGTTTTGTTATTTATGAAGCCAATTTCGCCTCCGGTTTCTAGAAGCCGCTGCTAACTATCACGGCCAGCAAAGTAAAAAAGGAGTAGATCTTTCCCGCTTGATCTGGAATGAAGTTGAGATATTTTCCTCCCAGAAACTTCTTCGCTTCTGACCCAGAAATTTCTAGATTGATTTGTATTCTGGATTTTCTCTGTCTTCGAAGGCTACATACGGCCAGAATCAAAAGTATAAATACGTATAAACGTTTGGCTGTAATGTGTAAAACGAATTGAATATAAATATATCAGTTTTGGCTACTCTGTTTCTTTGCTCCTCTGTTCCTTCCTCTGTGCGTGAGTAAGGCCATGCCAGATCTGTATTATTATTGTGCATATGAAATTGCAGATCTCACTGCATTTCAATCTCCAGATTTGTCTGTGTGTTCTACACGACAAGCTGAAAATTGAGCGATTTTAGGTCTTGTGAATAGGAAATTTCGCATTTGCTGCCCCTGTACGCTGAGGCTCTGGGCCGTGGGTAAATAAGATTGTGCGGAGGTTCACAAGAGCCCTAACAGGCTTTCCCCCAAAACGGTACATCCATCCATCAATCTTACCACCGGGCATTTTATTGAAAATGCTAGAAAAGGTTGCGAGGCTTGCCATGTGAGGTTGTTGAAAAAGTGTCATTTTCATGGTTGTTTGCAATATCCAACCTAAGCATTCAAGAATGACCAATATTCAGCTTGCTTTGCATCATTGAATGCTGTAACAGGTTTTGATCTGAAAAATTGGTACTTCTTAATTATTGTGGATGGCCAATATTCAACCTGCTATTATTTAACATTGAATGTTGAGGAAGATGGATTATCAGATTCCACAACCTATAATCCATCTACCACAACCTATAATCCATCTACCACAGCATTCAATGCTACCTAACAAATTGGATATTGCCAACATGTGTAGTTTGCCCAGCTGTGAGTTGACCCTGTTCATCGGCCACTGTAAAGCGTTCACAGCTACGCGGATGGATGGAGTTCTTCTATACAAATTCAATTTAAGTTTTAAGTAATCATTTCAACTTATATGATAAGATCTACACAGATTCAATTTAACTTTTAATCAGTTATAGATTTTTTAAGTGTTTATTTCAGCATTTTTATATTTTTTAAGTGTTTATTTTTTAATTTACACAGTACATGAACTTTAAATGTTTTAAGCATTCATTTTATTTTTGAAGTATTTGTAGGTTGTTAAAGCATTTATAGATTTATATACTTTTGATGATAATTTTGGAGACATATTAAAACTCCAAATCAGAATTACTGGATTTGATATGTGTCAAACTATAACAAATATATCTATCTAAACCAGCGGATGTTTCAAACATATCAATACTCTATTTTCGACAGTCTTGCATACTCCTAGCTGAACTTCTCAATCCAGTACTTTGATTCTAACTGACCCTTTAAATAAAAAAATGGAGCATCAAACAATTCGTTGGGAAAATCTTTCTTTTCCCACAGACTGGGTCATTGATACACCAAAAGCTCCTATTCCAAGGTCGATCGCTTCTGCCCAAATAAAAGAATCTACATTCTCTGCAGTTATTTCCTTTCCACAAAAATCCTTATCGCGTAATAATTCTTTAGTCTCATCCTCATCCTCCACTTCATCCTTTTGCCTACACCCTTCATTACAATCTCTTGCAAACTCCATTGGCCATGTTCCTTTTGCAGTTCAATGCTTAGACTGCAGGAAATTAGTAACCCTATCCAACCTTTTTGCATTCACAGAAGAACATCATTTACAGTTTGAACATGTCAATCATAATCCACGAACTGACCTTCCACCGCCACATTCTACTGCAAAAGAACCCTACCCACACCCATAGTGTTCTGACTTTCCTTTCCCTCATGAACCACATATTCTTGTTGTACAGATAAACCCATGTATAGAAATTAGCAGAAGATGCCAAGCAGTTATACCAGAGGACATCAGAAGACCATCTGCTCCTGAAGTCAAAAAATTCCTTTCTCTAATGATGGGATGTCAAAAACATAAAGTAAAAGCAGATTGGATGAAAGATATGTTAAATTGGGATCTCTTTACTCATCCAAATGCCGAAGCTTTTGCTTCAAATAGCTCAAATGAAGAAAAACTGAGCTCATCTAAGGAATGGAAAGATTATATGGATGAAAGGGATATGTTCATCTCCTTTTATGAATGGAGGACTAAAAGAAGAATTTTGATCCCAAGAAATTGCTCTAAAAAGGCTTTGGAACCATGTTCAATTAAGCCTACACGCTGTTTTGTCCAGACACTCTCCATCTCAGATTTAGGGAAAGAAATAGGTAAACTTAAAAAGTTGATCAAAAAACAAGAAAACAAGACAGAACAAAAAGAAGAACAAGTATTTCCAATTCAATATAAAAAATTCCATGTCCTTATGGATTTAAAAATTCAAGAAATGCCTTTTCATTTGAAAACTCTGCTAGATACAGTATCTGACCTCAATCTTTTGAATAAGGAAATTATTCATGTAAATTTCTGGCAAAAGACTCAAGCAAGTGCTGTTGGACTTGGAAATATTCCAACATAAATCTCCTTTCAAATCCCTGAAGCCACTCTCTGCTTCAAACAATATTGCCTGCACTTAAAATTTCTGCTAGCCGACATTCCTACAGCTTGCATCTTGGGGACGCCATTCCTTGCAGCAGTTGAACCCCATGGATCCACTATGCTAGCAAATAATAGACCTGGTTATTTAATTAACATTCCCTCTGTATCCAAAGACAAAAAAGTTACCATAAATCTTCCTTTTGTATTTGTCCCCAGGATATCCAATATGGTACAAACCATAAAAAATAAAATCCTCAAAATTGAAGAATTAAAGGGACAACAATCTGGGATAAGAATAAGAGAGCAGTTAAGCCAAAATCAAATTCAACAGAAAATTCTTCTGTTGAAGCAATAATTCATTGATCAAGTATGCTCAGAAAATCCCACATCTTTTTGGAAGCAAAAGAAGCATGAAGTCTCTCTTCCATACAAGGACGACTATCAAGGAAAACCTTGTAAGAGCAAAGCCATTCCTATGAATGCTGGATACCAGAGATTGTGTGCAGAAGAAATTAAGGGTCTCCTTAGTAAAGGGCTCATCAGAGAATCTACTAGTCCTTGGAATTGTTATGGGTTCTATGTGAACAAACATTCTGAACAAGTAAGAGACATTCCCAGGCTAGTAGTAAATTATAAGCCTTTAAACAAAGTCTTGGTTGATGATACATACCCCATCCCAAACAAGACTAGTTTGGTTACAAAGATTGCTAGTGCAAAAATATTTTCAAAGTTTGATCTAAAATCAGGATTTTGGCAAGTGGCTATCAAAAAAGAAAATAAATTTAAAACAACTTTCAATGTCCCAGCTGGACATTATGAATGGAATGTTATACCATTTGGCCTAAAGAATGCACCATCCAAATTTCAAAGGGTCATGGATGATACATTAAAACCCTACTTTGACTGGCTTATTGTATATATTGATGACATACTTGTCTTTTCATCCTCTGTAGACCAATACTTCAACATCTTAAGAAATTTCTGCAAATAATCAAGTAGGCAGGGCTAGTATTTTCAAAAAAGAAGCTTGAATTATTCAAAACAGAGATCAAGTATCTAGGCCATACTATAAAAAATGGAGAGCTTACTCTACATACACATGCTGTAGAATTTGCCGACAAATTTCCTGACAAAATAACTGAAAAGGTTTAGTTACAAAGATTCTTGGGTAGTTTAAATTATATCAGTCATTTTTATAAAGGTTGTGCTCAAGACAGGAAATTATTAAATGACAGATTGAAGAAAGACCCTAATCCTTGGACTGAAGCACATTCTCAGGTAGTCAGAAATATAAAAGCCAAGACCAAAAATCTCCCTATATTGCATATTTCTGATGATGACCTTCCTAAAATAGTTGAAACAGATGCTAGCAACATTGGATGGGGAGCGGTCCTCAAACAAATCAGGCATCAGGGAGATAAGAAAAATGAAGAAATTATCCAATTTGCCTCATGTCTTTGGCAAGCAACAGAGAAAAATTACTCAGCTTTAGATAAAGAAATAAAAGCAGCACTGAATGCTATTCATAAATTTGAAAAAATCTTATTTGTAAGAAATTTCTCTTAAGAATTGATGCTACTGCCATGAACAAGGTCTTGAATAGAGATATAAGATCTCCTGGTGATGCTAAATTTGCTAGATGGCAAACTTTGTTCAACAATTTTGATTTTTCTGTTGAACATATCAAAGGTACTAATAATTCCATCCCAGATTTCTTAAGTCGAGAACACTTACAAGGTTCCTGCATGATAATCTCTATTCAACTAAAAAATGGAGCAGAAACACTGGTAAACATTCCTGATTTTTTAAATTGGGAAATATATGAATCTGAATGGAGACCACATTGAGAATTAAGAAGTACCAAAATATTAACTCAAACAACTCAACTTGCATATTCCAATTTAGTACCAGAGATACGACCAAGGAGAGCTTCAAATGTGTTAGCTCCCATCATTGCTAGAGCTACACAAAATGCAGTTGAAGCACAAGACGCTTTAACTAACAACTTTCATGATATTGATCTTATTTGGGATATCAGGGGCAATTTGGGAAATAATCAACAATATTGTTGCCTAAACAGACCATGATTATTATACCATTGGCCTGAAAGAAATCCATAAATTTATTGCCCAAATAGTGATTATAATTACTCATCTTATAAAGAGCTGTGGTGGAACTTTATTCAGCAGGAAGAGTTTTTAACTCTAACTAAATTTTGAAATATTAACACAGCTACAGCAGGAAGACCACCCCTTTGACTTGCAGATTGGTGGAAAGATTTTGGCCTAAACAAAGGAGCAATTGATCCAAGAATCTTAAGTTCTACATCTCCCTTGCAATCAATCCAAAATCTCTTTGAATACGGATCAAATGAAGGCGAGATGCTATGTCATTTCATACTTAATCATTTCCAATGGGCTGTCAAAGTAAAAATCATTATCCAAATCATGAATGGCCAACCCTTCATTGCACGAAAAGTATATACAAAAATGTGGGACACGCTGAATTATGAACAAAGGTTTTTAACTCATATAAAAAATGACTAAGATATGATCCTAAAAATATCTTCAGGTCTTACTGGCCGACAGTGGTGTTAGTGGGTTTTCGTGGGTTGACGATAGCAACCTCCACAGTGTACTTCAAGTCTAATTGGCCGACAATGGAGCCAATCGGGTTTAGTGGGTTGACGTGACCAATATCCACTTTGTAATAAAAATAATGAGCATCTTGGAAACTTGGAGCACTTCTCCAACTTTTGGCGTGGTTTGACCCGCATTTCCAAGATTCTTTTTTACGTGTCGTTTTGAGTATGACTACTGGTCGGGGAATCTTGCACGACTAACCCGCCAGATCTTAAGTATGATCTACTTTTCTTAATGGAAAATAAAGTTATGATTTGGTCGGAAGAATCTTGCACGATTTCTACCGTCAAATCTCTAAAAGAAGATTGAGTGGAAGATTGAGTCCAAAGTCTTGTCGAGTCTCATCGATGAAATGATTATCTTCTCCACAAATTTGTATATAAGGAGAAGAGGAGTTCATTCTTAGAGTTTCAAGTTAGTAAGTCTGTAAGTTGTCAGAGTCTTTCTTAAGCTCCTTTATGTCTGAGCTTTCGAGTCATTCTGTATGCAAGTCTGCATAAGTCTGTAAGTGTGTGAGCGAGTAGAGCATCTCGCTCATATTGTATACCCTGGCTTTAGAGCTTCGACTCTTTGTTTTAATATAAAGACTTCTGCAAGCGTTTATGATCTCTGAATATTGTCTCTTTATTGTGCATCTGTTATGATTCTCGTTTCTACTTGCCTACCATTGCAATCTGTGTTCCCTGAAAGATTATGTGCCGAGGTTCTCTCAAGAGATAGATAAAGTTCTCTCACCCTGGAGATAAGGTTCTCGAAAGGAAGTTGGCCAAAGTTCTCTTAGGTCCTGGAGCACCCGTAGTAAGTCCCGCAAGGCAGGAGGCCGCTTAGGGCAGTTTTAGGTGTTGGGTTGTCTGAAGGTTCGCTAGGAGTTTTCGGAAGGTTCGCATAAGGCCAAGAGGTGGGGTTCGCATAAGGATCATCTTGGGGTTCGCCAGGATAACTGGATTGGTTCTGCAGAGAGTAGCAAGCCGTAGAAGGTCAAGTAGTGGTATCAGTTGTAAACTCAGAGGCTTCCTCCGACGGAGAATGAAGCTTGAAGATTGATCTGTCTCGTGCTTTTGTTTACTTTTGCTACTTGACCTTCTACGGCTTGCTACTCTCTGCAGAACCAATCCAGTTATCCTGGCGAACCCCAAGATGATCCTTATGCGAACCCCACCTCTTGGCCTTATGCGAACCTTCTGGAAACTCCTAGCGAACCTTCAGACAACCCAACACCTAAAACTGCCCTAAGCGGCCTCCTGCCTTGCGGGACTTACTACGGGTGCTCCAGGACCTAAGAGAACTTTGGCCAGCTTCCTTTCGAGAACCTTATCTCCAGGGTGAGAGAACTTTATCTATCTCTTGAGAGAACCTCGACACATAATCTTTCAGGGAACACAGATTGCAATGGTAGGCAAGTAGAAACGAGAATCATAACAGATGCACAATAAAGAGACAATATTCAGAGATCATAAACGCTTGCAGAAGTCTTTATATTAAAACAGAGAGCCTAAGCTCTAAAGCCAGGGTATACAATATGAGTAGGATGCTCTACTTGCTCACACACTTACAGACTTATGCAGACTTGCATACAGAATGACTCGAAAGCTCAGACATAAGGGAGCTTTAGAAAGACTCGGACAACTTACAGACTTACTAACTTGAAACTCTAAAAAAAATACTCCTCCTCGAGAATGAACTCCTCTTCTCCTTATATACAAATTTGTGGAGAAGATAATCATTTCATCGATGAGACTCGACAAGACTTTGGACCCTACATGTCTTCCACTCAATCTTCTTTTAGAGATTTGGCGGTAGAAATCGTGCAAGATTCTTCCGATCAAATCATAACTTTATTTTCCACTAAGAAAAGTAGATCATACTTAAGATCTGGCGGGGTAGTCGTGCAAGATTCCTCGACCAGTAGTCATACTCAAAACGACACGTAAAAAAGAATCTTGGAAATGCGGGTCAAACCACGCCAAAAGTTGGAGAAGTGCTCCAAGTTTCCAAGATGCTCATTATTTTATTACAAAGTGGATATTGGTCACGCCAACCCACTAAACCCGATTGGCTCCACTGTCGACCAATTAGACTTGAAGTACACTGTGGAGGTTGGTATCGTCAACCCACGAAAACCCACTGACACCACTGTCGGCTAGTAAGACCTGAAGATATTTTTAGGATCATATCTTAGTCATTTTTTATATGAGTTAAAAACCTTTGTTCATAATTCAAAGTGTCCCACATTTTTGTATATACTTTTCGTGCAATGAAGGGTTGGCCATTCATGATTTGGATAATGGTTTTTACTTTGACAGCCCATTGGAAATGATTAAGTATGAAATGACATAGCATCTCGCCTTCATTTGGTCTGTATTCAAAGAGATTTTGGATTGATTGCAAGGGAGATATAGAACTTAAGATTCTTGGATCAATTGCTTCTTTGTTTAGGCCAAAATCTTTCCACCAATCTACAAGCCAAAGGGGTGGTCTTCCTGCTGTAGCTGTGTTAATATTTCAAAATTTAGTTAGAGTTAAAAACTCTTCCTGCTGAATAAAGTTCCACCACAGCTCTTTATAAGATGAGTAATTATAATCACTATTTGGGAAATAAATTTCTGGATTTCTTTCAGGCCAATGGTATAATAATCATGGTCTGTTTAGGCAAAAATATTGTTGATTATTTCCCAGATTGTCCCTGATATTCCAAATAAGATCAAAATCATGAATGCTGTTAGTTAAAGCGTCTTGTACTTCAACTGCATTTTGTGTAGCTCTAGCAATGATGGGAGCTAACACATTTGAAACTCTCCTTGGTCGCATCTCTGGTACTAAATTGGAATATGCAAGCTGAGTTGTTTGAGTTAATATTTTGGTACTTTTTAATTCCCAATGTGGTCTCCATTCAGATTCATATATTTCCCAATTTAAAGAATCATGAATGTTTACCAGTGTTTCTGCTCCATTTCTGAGTTGAACAGAGATTATCATGCAGGAACCTTGTAAGTGTTCTCGGCTTAAGAAATCTGGGATGGAATTATTAGTACCTTTGATATGTTCAACAAAAAAATCAAAATTGCTGAACAAAGCTTGCCATCTAGCAAATTTAGCATCACCAGGAGATCTTATATCTATATTCAAGACTTTGTTCATGGCAGTAGCATCAATTCTTAAGAGAAATTTCTTATAAATAAGATAAATTTCAAATTTATGAATAACATTCAGTGTTGCTTTTATTTCTTTATCTAAAGCTGAGTAATTTTTCTCTGCTGCTTGCCAAAGACCTGAGGCAAATTGGATAATTTCTTCCTTTTTCTTATCTCCCTGATGCCTGATTTGTTTGAGGACCGCTCCCCATCCAATGTTGCTAGCATCTGTTTCAACTATTTTAGGAAGGTCATCATCAGAAATATGCAATATAGGGAGATTTTTGGTCTTGGTTTTTATATTTCTGACTGCCTGAGAATGTGCTTCAGTCCAAGGACTAGGGTCTTTCTTCAATCCGTCATTTAATAATTTCCTGTCTTGAGCACAACCTTTATAAAAATGACTGATATAATTTAAACTACCCAAGAATCTTTGTAACTGAACCTTTTCAGTTATTTTGTCAGGAAATTTGTCAGCAAATTCTACAGCATGTGTATGTAGAGTAAGCTCTCCATTTTTTATAGTATGTCCAGCTGGGGCATTGAAAGCTGTTTTAAATTTATATTCTTCTTTGATAGCCACTTGCCAAAATCCTGATTTTAGATCAAACTTTGAAAATATTTTTGCACCAACAATCCTTGTAACCAAACTAGTCTTGTTTGGGATGGTGTATGTATCATCAGCCAAGACTTTGTTTAAAGGCTTATAATTTACTACTAGCTCGGGATTGCCTCTTATTTGTTCAGAATGTTTGTTCACATAGAACCCATAACAATTCCAAGGACTAGTAGATTCTTTGATGAGCCCTTTACTAAGGAGACCCTCAATTTCTTCTGCACACAATCTTTGGTATTCAGCCTTCATAGGAATGGCTCTGCTCTTACAAGGTTTTCCTTGATAGTCTTCCTTGTATGGAAGAGAGACTTCATGCTTCTTTTGCTTCCAAAAAACTGTGGGATTTTCTGAGCATACTTGATCAATGAATTCTTGCTTCAACAGAAGAATTTTCTGTTGAATTTGATTTTGGCTTAACTGCTCTCTTATTCTTATCCCAGATTGTTGTCCCTTTAATTCTTCAATTTTGAGGATTTTATTTTTTATGGTTTGTACCATATTGGATATCCTGGGGACAGATACAAAAGGAAGATTTATGGTAACTTTTTTGTCTTTGGATAGAGAGGGAATGCTAATAAAATAACCAGGTCTATTATTTGCTAGCATAGTGGATCCATGGGGTTCAACCGCTGCAAGGAATGGCGTCCCCAAGATGCAAGCTATAGGAATGTCGGCTAGCAGGAATTTTAAGTGCAGACAATATTGTTTGAAGTAGACAGTGGCTTCAGGAATTTGAAAGGAGATTTCTGTTGGAATATTTCCAAGTCCAACAACACTTGCTTGAGTCTTTTGCCAGAAATTTACATGAATAATTTCCTTATTCAAAAGATTGAGGTCAGATCCTGTATCTAGCAAAGTTTTCAAATGAAAAGACATTACTTGAATTTTTAAATCCATAAGGACATGGAATTTTTGATATTGAATTGGAAATACTTGCTCTTCTTTTTGTTCTGTCTTGTTTTCTTGTTTTTTGATGAACTTTTTAAGTTTACCTATTTCTTTCCCTAAATCTGAGATGGAGAGTGTCTGGACAGAACAACATGTAGGCTTAATTGAACATGGTTCCAAAGCCTTTTTAGAGCAATTTCTTGGGATCAAAATTCTTCTTTTAGTCCTCCATTCATAAAAGGAGATGAACATATCCTTTTCATCCATATAATCTTTCCATTCCTTAGATGAGCTCAGTTTTTCTTCATTTGAGCTATTTGAAGCACAAGCTTCGGCATTTGGATGAGTAAAGAGATCCCAATTTAACATATTTTTCATCCAATCTGCTTTTACTTTATGTTTTTGACATCCCATCATTAGAGAAATGAATTTTTTGACTTCAGGAGCAGATGGTCTTCTGATGTCTTCTGGTATAACCGCTTGGCATCTTCTGTTAATTTCTGTACATGGGTTTATCTGTACAACAAGAATATGTGGTTCATGAGGGAAAGGAAAGTTAGAACACTGTGGGTGTGGGCAGGGTTCTTTTGCAGTAGAATGTGGTGGTGGAAGGTCAGTTCGCGGATTATGATTGACATGTTCAAACTGTAAATGATCTTCTTCTGTGAATGTAGAAAGGCTGGATAGGGTTACTAATTTCCTGTAGTCTAAGCATTGAACTGCAAAAGGAACATGGCCAATGGAGTTTGCAAGAGATTGTAATGAAGGGTGTAGGCAAAATGATGAAGTGGAGGATGAGGATGAGACTGAAGAAATATTACGTGATAAGGATTTTTGTGGAAAGGAAATAACTGCAGAGGATGCGGATTCTTTTATTTGGGCAGAAGCGATCGACCTTAGAATAGGAGCTTTTGGTGTATCAATGACCCAGTCTGTGGGAAAAGAAAGATTTTCCAAACGAATTGTTTGATGCTTCATTTTTTGATTTAAAGGGTCAGTTAGAACCAAAGTACTGGATTGAGAAGTTCGGCTAGGAGTATGCAAGATTGTCGGGAATAGAGTATTGGTATGTCTGAAGCATCCCTTGGTTTGGATAGATATATTTGTTCTAGTTTGGCACATATCAAATCCAATGGTTCTGATTTGGAGTTTTAATATGTCTCCAAGGTTATCATCAAAAGTTTATACAGAGAAGTTGGGAAAACAATCAAAATAAATAGGACCATTTGAAAGAGGGGCTACTATTCCTCCTATTAATGAATCAGTGAATTTGTTGTGTGTCATATCCATGACTGTACACAGAGCATATGCATCAATGGCTTTGTGAACCAAGGGACTAATTCCAACTCGGATGCATCCAAAATGTAAATAATTTGTTCCATGCTTTTTGGCTTCATTCTGGACTTCTTTGACATTTATCAAGGAAATAGTCTGGCTGACATCACTGTTTTGTTGTATCCGACTAACTGATTCTTTTACTATTACCCTAGAGACAGCCTTGAGATGAAACATATTTAGGTCTTTATAGACTTGGCTGGGAGATATAGCGGGTAATTTCCAAGCAGCTCGAGGCTGAGTTTCTACTTCTTMAATGCTGGCATAATTTAGACTATGGGATCTATTGTTGGCAAACATAGATTCTAGACTACTAACAGAGTCTCTTCCAGATGTACTTTGATCTTCAACATTTTGTAACTCTCGGAAAGAAACTGAAGAATCCATTATGTTATAGGAGAGATAACTATAACTGCACAGAAAAGTAGGGTGTTTAATCTTATAGTCCTGATGGGCTTTAATGAACAAGATGAGTATTTTTCTTTATGTCTGTTATTGTCAATACCTTCATTGTTTCCACTCATTCCCTCTCTAAGAACATTTATAATAAAAGAACATGAATTAGGGATTGAGACCCAACACTAGTAGCAATAGTTTAACTAGTTTACTAAGCAGTCCATTATGCAAAAGTGAATATAATCTGGTGAACAGCCAAGCCGGTAGCGTAGAGATATAGTTTATAGCCAGCACAGGGGAGACAAAAGAAAGAGATTTAGTACTATAGGGTTCTTTTTTAGAGTACCATGACATCTTCACCTAGAATTATTTAAATTTTAGACATGTCTGGCATGGAAAAAGTCGATCAATAAGGTATGGGCGCATAATCCAATGTGTGAAAGGCTATGGGACAATGAGCAATACCCTCATCGTCTCCCCTCATTCTCACTTTCCTTCATTCTCTCTCTAAAGAACATTTATTATAAAAGAACATAATTAGTTTAGTAAAATAATTGTAGCATTTTTAGACTTGATACAATGGATATAATATATTTAAAAATTGTGATACTTTATAGGTGTTCTAAACTATTTTATAAGTTAATTAAATAATATAATTATTAATGTAAAAATACGTTATCTCGCCTTGTAATTCATATTATTTGTTGGCCTTGTAATTCATATTGTTCAATCTCCTCCTCATAACCTCTCTTGTTCACTTCATTATATTTTTTTCACTAAATTATGTACCTTTTGAGAAGATTTCACAATGAATTTTTCTTGTTGATAGTAATAATATCATCTTAATGTTTTTGATATGCTTTGTTAAATTCCCTAGTAACAATATACACAAGGTGATGAAAATATGGTTTTTTTATAACCATTTTGAGGATTTGTTGAATATGAAGGAAATGAAGATTAATATGTTTTCCTAAGAATCTCTCCTATTCACTTCATGATCTTTTTTTCACTAAATTATGTACTTTTTGAGAAGATTTCACAATGAATTTTTCTTGTTGATAGTACTAATATCATCCCAATGTTTTTGATATACTTTGTTAAACTCCCTAGTGACAATACACACAAGGTAATGAAAATATGGTTTTTCTCATAACTATTTTTGAGGATATGTTGAATATGAAGGAAATGAAGATTAATATGTTGAAGTGTAAAAGGAATAATTAAAAGTAGTATTTTCCTTTTAAAAGGGTAAGATTCCAAACCTTAGAGGTTAGTCAACAAATTTATTTTAGGATTTTTATGAATGGTTGGAAAAATAATATATTATATATTAATGGGAGAGGAGGAATCGAGAACATTTTTAGATAATACTGCTAATGGACATTTTCAGTTAATACTGCTAATGGATGCAAATTTTTTATCTCTAATCTCTAAAAAGAATAACTCTACCTCTTTTGATGATTTTCACCCTACTTCTTTGTGTGTTAAATTTAGAAAATCATATCTAAAGCAATGTAAGAATACTAAAAACAAATCTATAAAGGAACAATTAGGTTTTTGGAATATAAGAAAATTTGTGATGTTATAGGGTTCCCAAGGAGATTTGCATTCTATCAAGGAAATGAAGATTCGTGAGAGAATATTAGCTATTTTGGAAAATCTTTAGTTGGATGAGCATACAGAGATTAATTAAAGTGTCAAGACTGGAAAAGGTCATTATAAATAAATAAATTATTCCATTGTCATTTCATTATTGATTAGGTAGAGTACTAAATCTTATTCAAAAAATTTACATTAGGTGGAAGGCAATAACATTAGCATTTCGTTGTGGGAATATGCTTGGCATGGAAAGCATGAAATGGAACAATTGATATGGTAGGATTATATTCATTGGTTGGAATTGATGTTAATGACATATTAAAATGATGGAGTAATTGAAATCTTCAGAGAAAAATTCATTACCTATCTGCAAGATGTGGAAAAACTAAGTAGTTAGGTTAGAAGGACATGATAACGAGAAATGGTGATATTACAATATCAAACTAGAGATCGATTACATACACTTGAATGATGAAGAAGATTCACTAGTATGGTGATGGAAACCAATAGGGGATTTTTCTACAAGTCTAGGGTATAAATCCATGTTTATGGATGGTGCTTAGGAAACTTGTTGGTGGTGGAAACCATCATGGAAGATGAAATCACCTTCAACATAATTTTTTTTATTTGGTTTACTATGAAAGATAAGATTTTGACATTGTAGTTACTTCAAAAGAGCCTTTGACATTGGTTGGACTTTGCATGTTTTATTGTTGGATTGTTCTTTCATGAAGGAGGTACAAATCCCATCTTTAATGTTATTATTTGCATATGAAACCCTTTGGCAGTGCTAATAGCTTATAATTCCATGTAGAACTTATGCAAAACACATATTAGCATTTATAAAATATAAAATACACATTTTTAAGCATAATAAACATGTAACAAAACACTTTGATTGGATTATCTTGAGAACGAAACAAGACAACCAAAAATATAGAAGAGAACACATAAATACAGTGAAACCCAACTTCTATTAATGAATAAGAGAGAAAAACACTGTAGAACACACACTGACAAAATGGGGTAGCTTATCTCTGAAAAGAAAGAGATGTTGGCTATGCTTAAAGAGTCTCCTTCACATCAATTATATATGAGAGAGTGAGAGGAGAACAATTCCCATGATGCATGTGGGATAAAATTGGACTAAGTTTATAAAATGCCATAGGCATGTAAAACACTAGGACTTCTGGAGCGATCACCCATCCCAGTACTACTCTAGCCTGAGCGCGCTTAATTACAGAGTTCTAATGAGCTCTGATGCATTAACGCTATACTGTAGGCATGTACATAAAACTATTAGGAAATCATTACATGATGAAGATGACATTACGTTCCATTTCCCATTAAAAGGGTGAATATCATGGTTTATCAAAACCATAGGCTCAAAATGTTGATTTAGTGGAAAATGTTGATGGCCACCGAGATCTTACCTGGATCATTCCTGTCCCCTTTGGAAGCAATGGTCCCCATTATGTCAAGTTCCCTCGGGAGATCAAAAAACTTCTGCTGAATCTGAATCTGAATCTTAGTGAATTGCTTGCTTTGTTGAAGTAGATGTCGTGCTTGTACTTTGCCTGTGGAAGGATGTCATGAACCTGTTAGAGGTGTTGGATCCATTCAACAGATATGGTTGCATGATCTGCCTTGGTCTGAGTGTGGGAGGACTCTGTTGATGAAGATGCAGTAAGAAGAGCTATATCAATGTGGGCTACTGGTGGGAACCCCAAGCACACTTGAAAATGGTTGTTGCCAATAGAGTTATGTTGAACATATGGAAGAATCTCATTTTGTTCGTGTTCCTCTACAATCTTATTGACTTGCTTTTGCTAGATAGAAACGCCTTGGGTTGAGGCTATAGTGGTCACAGTGTTCTTCTGTTCACCTTCTAATCGGTTCGTGAAGAGGCTAAACTTTGTGGTATGAGAGATTACTTTGCGGCATTTTTTTTTTCCGAGATCAATGAAGTGGCAGTAGTTGGAGCTACCTCTGGTACCCTGTAGAGTTGACCTCTGAGAGTAACAATGACATTGTAGGGCCGAGACTCATAGATAACATGATGTTTCCACATATATGGTTGTCCTAAAAGAACATCGCAAACTTCAAGTGGGGCAACATCACACACTACCTCATCCTTGAAGGGCTTGATGCCATAAGACATGCAACATTGCTGGTTAACACAAATGTCTCGTCCTTAGCTCAACCATTCGATGGTGTATGGTTGGAGGTGTGGCATTGTTGGCAACTTCAATCTCTTGACAACCTCGATCGAGATCAAGTTATTCTAACTCCCATTGTCCACAATGAAATGTAATGGAGCCCCATTTACCCACATCTGCGAGTGGAAGAGGTGCTCCTTCTCCTCAAGCTCCTCTGGTTTTTCTGGTTGTATTGTTGTGGCCGCGATGGTAGTAGTGGGTTCTGCATCGATGATTTGTTTCCCTTTCTTGTGCTCTAAATCAAAGTCCGAGTCAGGCTCTGATTCTTTTTCTTTGAGTTTGGACACCAATGACTGTTTCGAGTGAAATTCATCCGTGTTGTGCCAAGAGATTTTGTGGAACTCACATCACTTTTCGGTGTCTTTCTTAAACTTCTCGTTACCCTTTTTTTTCTGCGTCTTGGAATGGCTCTTTTGAGGTTGGCCTTCCTTGCTGATATCTCCTTCATTCTGTGAGTTAGGGTTTCCTTTGCCATACTTTTGTTGTGGCATATTTTCAAACCCAAACTCCCACTTACTCTACTACTTGATTTTCTACTTGATTTTTACTGCGTATCGATGAGCAACTCTGAGTGAGGAGATGTCTAAGAGATCCATCTCTGTTTGTGTGTACCTGTGCAGACCACTGCGATACTTCAAGATCAGGTGCCGCTTAGAGTCTTTGATACCCAGCTTTGAGCGCAAGGTATGAAAGATGTTAGTGTACTCCGACACTGTCTGGTCTCTTTTATGACATAGAGTTGTCCATCTCATGTGTTGGTCATTATGGTTTTTGACAGGGGAGAACTCCTTTAGGGCATCTACAAAGGCCTCCCAAGTGGGTTCTCTCCTAAATGGTGTAGATTTATCCGAGGCGTACTTCTCGCAGTAACCTTCCCACCAAGCTCTGGGATGGGGAAGGGATTCAAGGAGCGTGAAGGTGATCTTTTCATTGTCGATTTTTTTTTGGATGGAGTAATAACCCTCTAGTAGATTCAACCATTTTTCTAGAGTCTCTGCATCTATCTTGCTTTCAAATAAGGGGATATCAAAATTGACTTGTACCTTGAAGGGTGTCGCACCTTCGAAATGGTTGCTTGTCGAAGATGCCTCGACCCTTGCCATCGATAGTCTTCGAAGGATCTGAATGAAGTTGTCCATCATCTTGTTCTTCTGTCACACGAGTGCTTCCTCGAGCAACGTCTTGAAATGATCTCCTGTTCTATCATCTCTCTTTTCTTCCACCATGGGAGGTTGCTTGGGATAGCAAGAGAGGTTGTCCTCAAGAAGAACTAGCTCGAGACCCAAATCTCTATACCTTGACCTCGTCGGGGACCTGCTCCAAGAAATGACAAGGAGTAGACTACTCTAATACAACTGATCTGGATTTTGCTGAGAACGAAACGAGACAAAAACAAAAATATAGAAGAGAACACAAAAATACAGTGAAACCCAACTTCTATTAATGAATAAGAGAGAAAAACACTATAAAACACAAACTGACAAAATGGGGTAGTTTATCTTTGAAAAGAAAGAGATGTTGACTATGCTTCATTCGCAACAAGCTTTACATCGCACTCCATTGCATGCTTAAAGGGCCTCCTTCACTTCAATTATATATGAGAGAGTGAGAGGAGAATAATTCCCATGATGCATGTGGGATAAATTTGACTAAGTTTATAAAATGCCATAGGCATGTAAAACACTAAGACTTCCCGAGCAGTTATTCATCCTAGTACCACTCTAGCCCGAGCACGCTTAATTGGGGAGTTCTAATGGGATTCGATGCATTAACGCTATGTTGTAGGCATGTACATAAGATTACTAGGAAATCATTACATGATGAAGATGACATTACATTTCGTTCCCCATCAAAAGGGTCAATATCATGGTTTATCAAAACCATAGGCTCAAAATGTTGATTTAGTGGAAAAGGTGGATGGCCACCGAGATCCACCTGGATCAAGGTCACCCTTGATATGGGGCTATGACTCCACCAGGATGAATGCTACCTAAGTCGGCTATGGTGTAACATTCAACACAATAAGGGCTAGGCCAAGGTACCAAACTCCAACAATAGTTCCAACCTATAACCTTTCATTCCTCATCAACATGCATTACCCAAGGAGGTGCACTCCCTTCTTTGCACCACAGTCTCTCAGGCTGTCACACTCCCCTTCTAAGGCTTCAACATAGACCGACTAGGAAGTCTCATAGAACTATGGCTCTAAGAACTCTAGTTGTTATAATGGAGTCTTTAGGCATCACTTAGGCCCCACACTGGGGGAAACCTATCCCAAATAATTCTCCATTCACAGCTTAAAGCTTCCCTAAGGAAACCAAAGGAGAATTGTACACCCAAATCTGCCTAGGATTCATAGGGTTCACAATTTCACAAGGTTTCAATGGCTCCTCATCTTGCACCCTCCAAGCAATGGTAAGAATGAAAGATCAAAATGATGGAAATAATGGAATGAATGATTTTTCTACTAACACCAAAGTTAAAATATGCATGTCAACCTTTTTACAAGTGGAAACCAAAGAATTACTTTCCCCACCAATTCGAAATCATCCTCTCCACTTGATAACTTAAGATAAAATCGTAATTTATGGCTTCGTACTTAGGAATATAATATAATCTTACTTGGTTTAGGCCCCCTTGACTTAGCCCCTTTTCCTTAAGTCCTAGCCCCCTTTCCCTCTTGTGGAGTCCTAGCCCCCCATACTCTCTTGTTTGACTTGGTCCGCAACAACGATATATTTTATTAATATATATACAAGTGTGATTTCAATTTACAATTATAGGCTCATTGACCTTTCAACATACAGGTTGTCCAACCTAATATCATACATGCACTCTATTCCAAAACATGCATACATACATAGGAACTCCGATCTAAAAATCATTCAGGCTCACCATCCTATAACAATATATGTACATATACACATTTAAAACCTAGGGGAATTACATTCCTCTCCCCCTGATTTATGCACCATCCTCGATGCATTGTATACAAATGTACAATAAAAAACCTCAAACATCTTTAAAAAGTTGAGGGTACTCTTCTCGCATGGCATCCTCATTCTCCCATGTTGCATCTTTAGAATCGTAGCAGGTCCATTGGACCTTTACTAGTCCGATGGATCAATTCTAAAGCACCTTGAACTTCCTTTCCAATATGCACAATGGATGGACTTGGAAGTTTCCGTCATGTTCCACCTAGATTACAACCTAATCAATTACATGGTTATCATTAGGGACAAACTTCTCAAGAAAAGACACATGAAACACATTATGTATGCAAATAGATGCAGGTAGTGCAAGCATGTATGTAACATGACGAATCCTATCCAGGATTTGAAATGGTTCACAATATCTTTGTTGGTGTATATATATGCTTAGTATATTGCACTCATTTATATGTCAATCTGAGATTCGTAATCAAAATAGTTGTTACACCATATGTGTCGAAAACAGGTGACCTATCTATGTCTGTTGTATATAGCTTAATCATGAAATAATTAATAACATAACATTCTGTTTTGGAATATCTGAATACTTCACACAACTTCAAACTTAGAAGATAAAGTTTACAATAAAACTCTCAAACAAATACTCAATTGAAAAGGTTCTTGCTTAGATAACAAGTCTGTTCATTATAGGATCATGAAATGAAGGGATGAACTGAGACCTTGCTTCCTGTAGCAATTGAAATGACAATTAACAATTCACTCTAATTACTCTTAGAAAGAAACCAATTATAGCCTAATCAATTCCAATCAAACCTTCTTCAATACATGAGATAATCAATATGATCTAAAGACTTCATTACATGGAGCATGAAGTCTTATTGTTTTTGAACTTACTGAGAATAACATAATCATAAATCCAAAACAATAGCAATTCCTTATTTAACAATTCCAAACATCTATCCAACTCTTGTTAACTAAATATCAATCTGTAGAAATGAAAATAGAATTATCTGCTATGGTCAATGTATAATCATTCATTCACACCGATTCAAAATCAAATAAATCTGCATTGTACCTAAGAAAGTTTATGCACTTAGAATTATCTGCAACACACAACTATTATGTTTTCACACTCACACAATTAACTTACGACACACAAAGACATATACAAGGAGGTTTACCTTGGTTGGGGCGGTGGGCTCTTGCCGAACAACAAGGTACCTCTAAAGAAATTACAGACTACAACACTTTACTCATACTCATAAATTGCACAAGCTAGCATTCGTACTCTTTCAATTGATCAAGTGGATCAGTAATTCAATATTTCATTTCTCAGCATAACAATGTACATCATTCTCTACTTACTTTCTATCATCTACACAACATCCCTTTTAAAGAAGGTTAGCCGTTATAATAAAGGTCTGAGGATAATTATCAACTGTTTACAAAATATTATAATTGGTGAATCACATTGTATCTCAATGAATGGACTTCATCCTCATGACACAAAGTGCATGAGTGATGAAGTCTATCGTGATCTTCAAACTATCCAAGGATACTTTCATCCAACTAATTTCTTGGAATCACCACCAACATACTCGTTCAACACGTTAATCCTGTAGACAGGGGTTTAGTACTGGACTAGCATAGTCATAAATCTGGGTATTGGATTAGTGCAACAATAGTACTGGAATAGTCGCAGAGCTGGTACCGGATCAACGCAGAGTACCGGATCAAGCGGAGTACCAGATCAATGGATTGTTGCAGTACCAGACCAACAGTAGTACCGAATGAAGTGATGCTTTGTCATGAAGCTGCTTAATAATAGTCAAAGTGATTAGGAGCATAATAATCAACCATTTAATTCCAATTTAATCAAGAAATCAAACAAGTCATGTTTTAACATAGATTATGTAATATCCCAAGGACGAGCCCTGTTGTAATCATGTTTATAAATTGTAAATCATGTTTTGTAGGCTGGTGAGTCGAGTATTGATAAGTTGGTAGGTTTATGTGTTAGGCCGGAGAGCCTAAGTGTTAAAGGCCATGAGCCTGTTTTTGTATATGTAATATGTAGAACATTAATAAAGATTAAACATCGCTGCGTGCAGATCGACCACGAAGAAAGAGTGACGGGGGACTAAGCTTCCACAAGGTGGGTAAGGGAAAAGGGGCTAAGCTTAGGGGCTTAAGTCCTTGAGAATAATATTTTATTATTATTCTAAAGCTAGGTGACAAAACATGTTTTTTATCCTAAGTTCCGGGAAAGGCAACGCATGTAGCTCCAAGTGTGCAAAAGGGAACACATGCAGCTCCAGGAAGACAAGTGTCGACCCGGGCACATGCGGTTAAAAGATGAAGCGTCAATTGAGTTTGGGGTTGGTCCTCCATTATGCCATTGACTGTCTGAAACCGAGAATTTCGTCTGGTCTCTGCGTTCATCCTCTTTTCGGTCGTCCGTTGTCTAAACTGTGGGGTGGATGCGTCTGATCTCTGTATACCCTCACGCAGCTCTGAAGCCTGAAGCCTGTGATGTTTTCTTGAGAGGCCAATACACCTCTGTCGGAACCGTTGAGTTTATGTTTGACCTCTGTGTGGATTCCTTGTCTCGGACCTTGAAAATCAGTGGCAAACCCGTGGATTGAGCCGTGTCACCTGTGTGTTCTGTGAGCCCAGCCTATCCGCTCTTGCAGAGTCGAGCCCGTACCTGAATTGTCTTGGGTTGCTGCCTTCTGTGTTTTCTGAGTGGAATTGACCAGTTGTTGTTGCTGTTATCCTCACCTTACGGGAATTGAGCTGAAATTGGTTGAATAAGCGGGTTGTTAGGCCCGTGGTAGAAGAGGCAGGTTGTCAGGCCTGTGAGCAACTCTCTCCAGGTGAGAGAGTCTGCTGGGAAGTGGTTTTCTCCCAGAGAGAGTCCAATACCATCTACGGAGCTCTGAGAATTCCTAATCCTGCCTGTTGCCGAGATCTAGAGAGGGAGGTGAAGCACCGATGGACTGTGCTTGTGAAGATGTATACTCGCAGGTGGAACATGCATGTGGGGAATGAGAGTCCGTAAGTAGTGGGCGTAAGAAGACTCCTGGAGAGAATCCTTTCAATTGCGTTGTGCAGTTTTCCTGTAACCTCAGCCTAGTCTAGGATTCCCTTGCCCTGGGTGGAGCTTGGTCCCAGCCCAGGGGTGACCCACTGCGGAGCGTGATGAGCAGTGTGGTCTAAGGATGGGAGGTTCGTGGAAGGTTTGCACATGGTTGGTGGAGTTATTACAGTTTCAAAGATAAGTATATGCATGTGTTTAATTTCAATTAAAATGCATGTCTGTGATGCTTGCAATATTATCATGTATTCCATTGCAATTATGAATTACTGTTAATTCCATTACTTCTATATGTTAGCAGTAATCAAGTGTTTACTCTGAATTGTTTATTTAAATGTGTTAAGTCATTTAAATTCATATATATATATATATATATATATATATATATATATATTCTGCGTAGTAGCGTTACCCGACAAGTGGGTTAATGGGCGTGGGCGTTACAATATGGTATCGGAGCCCTAGTTTCCACATTGAGCCTGGATGGGCCGGATAAGTGGTCTTTGGGCCCAAGGTTTTGAGTGGAAATGGTGTTCGGATGGAACCAATTTTGAACCTTAGAATGTTTCTGAGTGCCAAGGGGTTACTTGGTCGTGTTACGAAGCTCAGGAGGAGTAGTGGTAGAATGATACCGCAGTCGACGTGGTATTTGACCATAGAGCGAGAGAGAGAGAGAGAGAGCTCAACACTTGGGGTATTGGAGCCGTAGGATCTATTCGAAAGGGGAGGAAAAACCTTTACGACCGTCAGATTTGGAGAAGGTACATGATGGTTATACTGGAAGATTTTCGGAGTTAGGCAATCGGGAGAAGCTGGGTGCGCTGAGGCACAAACCTTTGAAACTTGAAACTCCGATATTTCGAAAGAAATCTACATTGTAGATTTGAGAAGAAGCCTAATCATTAGATATCGCGACAGATTGTAATTTCGGGAATTCAACTATCGAGAGAAGTGGGATGGGCTGATGCACAAATTCCCGAAACCCGAAATTACAAAGTCTCGAAGAGCCAAAGTAGTGGGTCATGCTGGCGCCACTTAGATGGACGTGGACACATGGGATGTGTGCCACATGCCAGTGGGTTTTGAAGAATAAGGTTGATGTAGTGGGGCAGGATGATGTCGGCTAGGATGACATGGACCTTCCTAAGTGCACCATGTGTCACCATCGTGGTGGGTGATAACTGTGCTGTGGACCCGGAGGTTAGAGGACTCGGAAGTTCGAAAGTCGTGAGATTGGAAGGAAGTAAGCATAAAGGTTTTCGACACCTGAAACTCTGAAATACCGAAGTCCTGATTAAGCAATTATTGGTCTAGCGTTTGGTCACAGCCCGTGGTTGCAGGGGTTGAGGCTAAGAGAAAAGGGCTAAGGCCTGAATTTGTTAGAGCCGAGCAAAGCTCGAAAAATTCATGAAAACTGAACGTTTTTTCTTAAATCGTGTTGGTTTTTGAATGTTGTGGGAATTGTTAAGGAATAATGGCCTGACAAATTCCGGTTGTCTGCACATTGTGATGCAGAAGTTCAACAGGTGCCATAACCGAATAGAATTGCCACTGAGTGCAAAAGAAATGGAAGAGGCATAGATTGCTTCCAGTTCAGAGAGTGAAGCAAAATGAATGGACGTTCATTTGAGAGTTGAAGGGTCGAACTCCAATGGGCATGGAGAAGAGATAGATAAGGAGGGAAACATGATGCAAATCATTGAAATATTGCAGAAAGATGCCCAAACTCACCGAGCAGATAGAAAAAATCTCAGGAAAGCTCAGGAAAAACAAGGTGAATTCAACGTAAAGTTGTTAAAGAGTCTGGTAAGAATCGAAAATAAATTGGAAAAGGAGAGTGACTCAAGCAAAACAGGGAGCCGTAGGACCCCTGAGAAGAAAAAAAGATCAATGAGTGCTAGCAGACATCGACGTTGCTCTCCAAAGCATTCCAATAAGGAAGCACACATTAGTTCAAGCCCATCTCCTATCAGAAAACATAGGAGGTATGGTGTAAGGTAGCTAGAGAGGTAGTGGGGGGGGGGGGCTCAGAGGGCCCATAGTGATAATAGTGGAGGTTATTCAATGT
>ML784588.1:55095-94076 GCA_009831015.1 Picea engelmannii | reverse complement strand
TAGATATAATAAATGGGTAATTAGATATAATAAATGTAAGAGGACTTCTTAGAAGGTTCTACTTCTAGAAGATTCCCCCTCTAGAATGTTCTTAGGTGATGGTAGCACTATATAAAGGGGTTCAAGCAATGTAATGAGACATGGAGAAAAATATTGTATTTGGAGCGGTAGCTCAATAGGAGGATGCCCCCTCAAAGAGGCAAGTGAACAGGAGAGGATTCCTTCCATAATAGGATCCATTGTATGGTGTTGCCCTACCTCAAGGGTTTGATATAATAAAGTTGTGTTTTTCCATATTCTTCTTCTATATCTGTTGTGGTGCTTTTGTATTCAGTATTGGGTTCTTAACATATGGAGTGGATGAACTGAAAGGAGAAATGAATAAGATTAAGCCTCCTACGTTTGATGGAGAACGTAAGAAGGAGGAAGATGCTGAAACATGGTTGCTTGGCATGAGGAAATATTTCCAACTGCAGAATTATTTCTTTCATGCAGAAGGAAGAATTGCAATGTATCAACTCAAGGGAAAGACATCCATGTGGTGGGATCAATTTGTGCAGGTACAACACATTAGAGAGAAATATATCACTTGGAGAGAATTCAAGAGGTATTTCGAGAATAAATACTTGACTAAAAGATATTATGACAGAAAGATGAAAGAGTTCTTTGAACTCAAGCTGGGTAGTATGACCATTGATGAGTATGAACGTAGGTTTTTGGAGTTACTGAAGTATGTTCCGTTCAACAAAGATGAGACTGTCAAGATTCAAAGGTATCTGAGTGGACTGCCACCTTCCATCGGTGACAAGATTCAGTATGATGACCCTAAGACTATGGAAGAAACTATAAGAAGAGAAAAATGCTTATCTGAGCAACAAGGAGAAAAGCCTACTTTTCGGAAGGCTTGGGATGACAAGAAGAAATTCCAGATGGATCATAGGAAGAAGCGAACTAAGCTACCATTTTTCAGAAACAATCCTCAAGGACAACCATCGTTTAGAGAGTCGAGAATGGTTGATGTAGGGGAATAAAGGCCAGGGCAGACGCCCATCCAGTGTTGGGGCTGTTAAGGAAACCACAAGTACATAGATTGTCCCCACAAAAATGGCAAAGGGAGAGCTGTCCATAATGTTCAGCAAACTAAAACAATGGAGGACATGGGCAGTAGAATGTTAAGGATCTATGCAACCCTGGACAATAAGCAAGCTGAATTTCAGTTGCACATGATTGAAGTGGAAGGTATGATTAACAACCAATCATTTACTATTTTAATTGATTCAGGGGCTAGCCATAGTTATATAGATCCTAGAGTGGTGGAAAGTTTGCAATTGTTGAGAAGCAAACATGGAAAGTCTTGGTTAGTGCAACTGGCTACATGAACCAAGAGAAGAGTCACTGAGTTAGTTAAATCCTGTCCAGTGGACATGAATGGACTGAACACAAAGGCTGAATTGAACATTCTGCCTTTAGGTTCCTATGAGTGTCTAATTGGGATGGACTGGTTGGACCAACACCATGCCATCTTGGACTGTCGTAGCAAGGCATTCACCTGCCTGGATGAGGAAGGGAATCAAAGAACAGTCCAAAGAATTTTCAGAGCTGTTGCTATCAGGAAATCTCAGCAATGTAGCTGAAGAAGTGCTACAGGAAAGGCTGTCAATTATTTGCAGCCCATGTGGAGGAAGCATTTAAGGATGAGGTCTCAAAGATTGGAGATCATGCGGTACTAAAGGAGTTTGAAGATGTATTCTAAGAGGTATCCGAACTACCTCCGAAAAGAGATATTGACTTCCCTGTAAACTTGATGCCTGAAGCAACTCCAGTGTCGAAAGATCCTTACAGAATGAGTACGCCAGAGCTAAAAGAACTGCAATTGCAGCTTGAAGAGCTTCTGAAGAAGGGGCACATACGCCCAAGTGTGTCACCTTGGGGTACCCCGGTCCCGTTTGTGAAGAAGGATAGGACACTGAGATTGTGTATCGATTTCAGACAATTGAACAAAGTAACTGTAAAGAACAAGTATCCTTTGCCGATGATTGATGACCTCTTCGATTAGTTGAAGGATGCGAAGATATTTTCGAAGATAGATCTCAGGTCGGGATATCACCAGGTAAGGATAAAGGATGAAGACATCAACAAGACCGCTTTTAGAACAATGTATGGTCATTATGAGTTCACAGTGGTGCCGTTTGGATTGTCGAACGCACCCGTCGTTTTTATGTGCCTGATTAATGGTGTATTCAGGGACTATCTAGACAAGTTTGTCATAGTCTTCCTGGATGACATTCTGGTGTATTCCAAGTTGGAGGAAGAGCATGAACAACATCTGATGATGGTGTTGTAGGTGCTGAGATTGTGTATCGATTTTAGACAATTGAACAAAGTAACTGTAAAGAACAAGTATCCTCTGCCGAGGATTGATGACCTCTTCAATTAGTTGAAGGATGCGAAGATATTTTCGAAGATAGATCTCAGGTCGGGATATCACTAGGTAAGGTTAAAGGATGAAGACATCAACAAGACCGCCTTTAGAACAATGTATGGTCATTATGAGTTCACAGTGGTGCCGTTTGGACTATCGAACGTACCCACTGTTTTTATGTGCCTGATTAATGGTGTATTCAGGGACTATCTAGACAAGTTTGTCCTAGTCTTCCTGGATGACATTCTGGTGTATTCCAAGTTGGAGGAAGAGCATGAACAACATCTGCGGATGGTGTTGCAGGTGCTAAGAGAGCACCAACTGTATGCCAAGTTGAGCAAGTGCTTGTTTTATCAGGAGCAGATCCATTACTTGGGGCATATTATTTTGAAGGATGGGATAACTGTAGATTCTGAGAAGATTGAGGCCATCAGAGAATGGTCAGCGCCAAAGAACGTGACAGAAGTCAGATCCTTTATGGGTCTAGCTGGTTATTACAAAAGGCTTATCGCAGGGTTCTCGATGATAGCTCACCTTATCACTTCCTTGCAAAGGAAGGAGAAGAAATTTCAGTGGACAAAAGATTGTGAGAGAAGATTCCAACAATTGAAGCAACTGTTAACCAGTGCTCCAATCCTGAGGATTGCAGGTCCGAATGAAGACTTTGTAGTGTGTACGGATGCATGCAAAGAAGCAATGGGAGGAGTCCTCAGTCAGAATGGGTTCGTAATTTGTTATGAATCCAAAAAGTTGAAAGAGCACGAAAAGAATTATGCAACTCATGATTTAGAGTTGGCAGCCATAGTACATGCTATAAAGAAATGGAGGCATTACCTCATGGGAAGGAGGTTCGAACTGAGGACAAACCATAATGGTCTGAAGTATTTGTTTGATCAACCAACCTTGAATGCTAGACAAAGTAGGTGGTTGAAGTTTCTATGTGAGTACGATTTTGATATCAAGCATATCAAAAGGAAGGGGAATAAAGTGATTGATGCACACTCAACATGAGAGTACATGAATTACATGCTACAACCATTAGCATGTACCGAACTGATATTAAAGACATAATTTCGGAAGTTGCAAATACAGATTTGCAGTACAGGGAGCTGGTAGCAAAGCTACAGCAAGGTAAGATGCCACAGAAAGTGGAAAACTATAAATTGGAAACCGATGTAACACTTCTGTACAAGAACATAATTTATGTACCTAATGTCCAGGACTTGAAACGTACGATTTTACATGAAATGCATAATGTGCCTTATGTTGGACACCCTGGATATCAGAAGACTATGGCAACAATCAAGAGCCATTACTTTTGGCTAAGTATGAAGAAAGAGATTGTTGAATACATCGCCAGATGTATGGAGTGCCAGAAGGTTAAAGCTGAGCACAGGCACCCAACAGGGTTGCTGCAACCTTTACCCATTCTTGAGTGGAAGTGGGAAGTGGTGACAATGGATTTCATCACAAGATTGCCCAGAATAGACAAGCAGCATGACTCAATCATGGTGGTAGTGGACAAGCTTACGAAAGCTGCCCATTTCATTCCGTTAAAGACTACTCACAAGGCAACAGATGTTGCCGACATCTTTATGAAGGAAGTGGCATGATTGCACGAAATTCCTGAGACAATTGTCTGATAGAGACCTGAAATTTACCTCAAATTTCTGGAAAGGGTTATTCAAGGGGTTCAGAACGAATCTGAACTTCAGTACAACCTGTCATCCTGAGTCGGATGGGCAGACAGAGCAGACAAATCGAGTAATAGAAGACATACTAAGAATGTATGTGATGGACAAACCATCGAAATGGGAAGACTGCTTACACTTGGTAGAATCCGCCTACAATAATGGGTATCAAGCATCGTTGAAGATGAGCCCATTTGAAGCACTTTATGGTAGAAAATGCAATACTCCAGTAAGTTGGGATAATCCAGCTGACAGGGCAGTAGTTGGGCCAGAGTTGCTCAAGGAAATGGAAGAACAAATGCTAAAAATTAAGCAGAATTTAAAGGTTGCCCAAGACAGGCAGAAAAATTATGCTGATCAAAACAGAACCAACAAAGAGTTTAAAGTGGGTGATCATATTTTCTTGAAAGTAAAAGCCAATAGAAGTTTCCTGAAGCTGAGAAACTGCGTCAAGTTGGCAGCCAGATTTTGTGGGCCATTTGAAATCCTGGAAAGGATTGGGCCAATTGCCTATATGCTTGCATTACTTGCATCCATGACTGTACGTAATGTGTTTCATGTTTCATTGCTTAAGAAATATATACCTGATGCTAATCATGTAATTGATTGGAATGTGATTCAGGTGGAGCAAGAAGGTGTCTTGCAAGTGCATCCTGTGCGCATATTGGACCGGAAAAGCAAACAGCTCCGGAATCGAACCATAGGGCTTGTAAAGGTCCATTGGACTTGGTACGGTCCCGAGGACGCGACATGGGGGCATGAGGATGCTATGCAGGCAGAATAGCCAGATTTTGAAAATCTTGCTGATGCTGTGTGAAAGTTGCACCGAGGACAGTGCAAAAATAAGGGGAGGGGATTGTAATATCCCAAGGACGAGCCATGTTGTAATCATGTTTATGAATTGTAAATCATGTTTTGTAGGCTGGTGAGCCGAGTATTGATAAGTTGGTAGGCTTATGTGTTTATTAGGTCGGAGAGCCTAAGTGTTAAAGGCAAGGAGCCTGTTTTTGTATATGTAATATGCAGAACATTAATAAAGATTAAACATTGCTGCGTGCAGACCGACCACGAAGAAAGAGTGATGGGGGACTAAGCTTTCACAAGGTGGGTAAGGGAAAAGGGTTTGAAAGGGTGGAAAGAGGGGCTAAGCTTAGGGGCTTAAGTCCTTGAGAATAATATTTTATTATTATTCTAAAGCTAGGTGACAAAACATATTTTTTATCCTAAGTCTTGGGAAAGACAACACATGCAGCTCCAAGTGTGCAAAAGGGAACACATGCAGCTCCAAGAAGACAAGTGTTGACCTGGGCGCATGCGGTTAAAAGCTGAAGCGTCGACTGAGTTTGGGGTTGGTCCTCCATTTTGCCATTGATTGTTTGAAACCGAGAATTCTGTCTGGTCTCTGCGTTCATCCTCCTTTCGACCGTCCATTGTTTGAATTGTGGGGTGGATGCGTCTGATCTCTGTATACCCTCAAGCAATTCTGAAATCCGAAGCCTGTGATGTTTTCTTGAGAGGCTGGTACACCTCTGTCGGAACCGTTGAGTCTGTGTTCGATCTCTGTGTGGATTCCTTGTCTTGCACCCTGAAAATCAGTGGAAAACCCGTGGATTGAGCCATGTCACTTGTGTGTTTTGTGAGCCCAGCCTATCTGCTCTTGCAGAGTCGAGCCCGTACCTGAACTGTCTTGGGTTGCTGCCTTCTGTGTTTCTTGAGTGGAGTTGACCAGTTGTTGTTGTTGTTATCCTCACCTTACAAGAATTGGGCTGAAACTGGTTAAAGAAGCGGGTTGTTAGGCCCGTGGTAGAAGAGGCAGGTTGTCAGGCTTGTGAGCAACTCTCTCAAGGTGAGAGAGTCTGCTGGGAAGTGGTTTTCTCCCAGAGAGGGTCCAACACTAGCTACGGAGCTCTGAGAATTCCTGATCCAGTGTGTTGCCGAGATCTAGAGAGGGAGGTGAATCACCGATAGATTGTGCTTGTGAAGGTGTATACTCTCGGGTGGAACATGCATGTGGGTTATGAGAGTCCATGAGTAGTGGGTGTAAGAAGATTCCTGGAGAGAATCCTTCCGGTTGCATTGTGCAGTTTTCTTGCAATCTCAACCTAGTCTAGGATTCCCTTGCCCTGGGTGGAGCTTGGTCCCAGTTCGGGGGTGACCCACTGCTGAGCGTTATGAGCAGTGTGGTCTAAGGCTGGGAGGTTCGTGGCAGGTATGCACGTGGTTGGTGGAGTTATTACAGTTTCAAAGATAAGTATATGCATGTGTTTAATTTCCATTAAAATGCATGTATGTGATGCTTGCAATATTATCATGTATTTCGTTGCAATTATGAATTACTGTTAATTCCATTACTTCTGTATGTTAGCAGTAATCATGTGTTTACTTTGTATTGTTTATTTAAATGTGTTAAGTCATTTAAATTCATCTCTTTCTCTCTCTCTCTCTCTCTCTCTCTATATATATATATATATATGTTATTCCGCGTAGTAGCGTTACCCGACAAGTGGGTTGATGGTCGAGGGCGTTACAGGTTACCTCTTTATGCACATGGACAAGGTCACAAGGTAGGTTTGTGGAGGAAATATACAACACATGCACATGTCAGAGGTAAAATTGACCCAGATAGAGGATAATACAGGTAATAGAGGTGTCAAAATGGAGACTCAACATTTCCCCCATGCTAAAGTCATTGCATGTCCTCATGTAAAAAAAAATGTCAAAACTTGTACTCAAAACTTAGCAAAACTGAACCGTCTCCCATCCTGTCTAAACATCATTTATCTGGTTGTAGAATGTTGAATCCAGAAGCCTCGCTCCTAAGCTCCTTCTTAATCACCCTGGTGTATTGGATCAAACGTAAAACTTTGTTGAGTTTAGCAGAGACTTCTTCTTGTGCATCCTGTAACCTTAGGTTATATTCTTTCAATTGTGCATTCTCTTCCTTAATATGCCTATCCAACACTTGATACTCTGTAACCTCTTGTTTCAGCTTCTCATTCTGTTTTGTCAGTTTCCCAACCTTCACTATCAATTGCTGTTTGCTCAGGGAATTGTCAGGATCATATGTGGTTGTTTGTTTAGTTACCTCTCTTCGGGCTTCTTTTTCCTTTCTTAAACCTCTCAAGGTCTCTGTCACTAACCCCTCGGTCTCACTAATCGTTGCTCCATAGCCACTTTCTTTCTCTGGAGAAGTCAAAATATCAATAGGCTCTTCTGGAAGAGAAGGCACATGTGGAACTATTATAGGTTTGGCCATGCTCCTTGTGGTTCTTTGTACAAGAAGTGAGGCTTCCTCAAATTTGCTGACATGGGTGGAAGTCTCTTCAAACAACTTCCTCTTCTTTGTTTTAGTAGCAATTATAGGCATGGGTACCTGTTTCTCCTCTACAGATTTGATTTTCACCTTAGAGGACCGAAGTGTAGGTTCTAGAGTTTGTTCTTGCTGAACATTTCTAGTTTCGACTCTGGAGGACTGAGGTGTAGGCTTTGAGATTTGTTTCTTTTGAACCTTCCTTAGTTTAAGCTTCCCCTTACTTCCACTTTTCACCTCAGGAGTCTTCTCCAACTTACTAATTGGCTCTTGAGGAAACACAATAGCTGCTTTAGGGGTCCTTTCCAACTTATTATCTGATTCTTGAGGGAACTCAATAGTTGCCTCAGGGGCATCATATGAAACTTCCTTTTGACCAAGTTTCTTCCCTTTTTGCCTCTCACTTCGTGGCAATTGATTTGTAGGGATTGAGGCTGGACTTGGTCCCTTAGATTGGGCAAGCCTCTCCTTCCTGGACGTAGTGGGCTCCTCTAGGATTTGTTCTTCTGGCACATCCTTCTTTTGACACTTTTTCCAGCTCTTAATGTTTAGTTCGCGGGCCTTTTCTGGCTTTGGTGATATTTCAATGGTTGCTTCAGGAGCATTATCCGAGCGCTCACCTTGCCCAGAGTCCTTTCCTTGTTGCCTTTTAGTTTTTGGAATCAGGGATGGACTTGTTTTCTGAGGTTGGGAGGTTTTCTTTTACTTGGATGCAGTAGGCTCCTCCATAACAAACTTATCTTTATCCAATTCATCAATAGACTGGGATGAACTAGGTGTAGCAGTAGCTGTTGTCGGATAAATCAGTAAATGCGGACATAAACTAATCTCTCTAGATCCACCTGAATCTAGAACAAAACAAGACAAGACATGGCGCTTTCTCTAAGTTACAATCATTGATCTCATTACCAAAGAATGAATTAATGATTTACCTTTGAGATCGCTTCCTTATATCTTTGTTGTCCTTGCTTCGCTCCGGTGCACTTGTGAAATTGGATCTGCAATGACACAAACCAACCAAAGTGAAAGCAACAATAATAGATTCAATGAAAACTTAAACATGTGATCAAGGAGTCATGTAATAAAATGAGAATAATTTTATGGGAAAGAAACATGCCACTATATTATATAATGTGGAAGAAAGATACAACCAGATGCCTTGATGTTGTCAGGTTCCTTTCAACAGTTCTTTGCTTCCCACACACTTCTTGCTTCAAGGATTATGAGAACATGGATCTGATAGCTACTCACAATCTATCTTGACAAAGCAAAAATCAAAGCCAACATAAATTTTCCAAGCTCAATCCAACTTAATCAAGCTCCAAAACCAACTAACTTTCTCCACGAGAGCTCCTCTCATTTTATAAGTTGAAGAGGATAAGGTAAGGAGGTTAGGATGATACCACTAAATCATGAAAGAGAGTGAGATCCAAACCGTTCGGAGGCCACCTCACCATAGAAGCTTCTCCTTCTAGAAGCATCGAAAAGACGTTCGTTTTTCCCACGTACGAAAGCCGCCACACCCTAGCTATAGTGCAGCCTATGGAAACTCCACAGCCTAACTATAGAGCAGTCTGCGTAAATAAAGCATTTCCACACCCTGTGTATAGTGCAACCTACAAAAATCCTTCTTAACAGGGTTTTTACAAAGGAAAATTCAATTTCTTCTTTCAGGCAAAGTTCTTCTTCCTTCTTTCTTCAGGAATTCAAGCCACTGACCCCTCAGAAGGCAACAGATAGGTTTACATCATTAACGGTCATAGGGATGACGAAAATAATGTGTATAGAGATCCCTCCAAAGTATGAAGTTAGAACAGAGTGATAGCTGATATACTTTGTCGAGTGTGTGTAGGGAACAAGGAACACGTCGGTCGGAAACCTGCCAACAAACAAGGAAATACAGTACAATAATATATCATCACTGAGGTAGGGATTCCCATACTCAGAATACAAATGCCTCAAAGCATAAATGTCGACATGGAAAGATCCATGTCCAGTAAGATAGGTCATGGCCACCAAACATATACTGTGGATCCATGCCATTATGACTCAAATCTAAACATAGCCACAAGACATACACTGTGGATCTATGCACCAATACAATCTGAATATACTCCAACGCAACTTGGATATATCAGAAAAGATCCAGGGTCTTCATCTCCACCACTCTATAGTATGAATCTAACCATGCAAATACATGTGTTGAAGTCGAGCATGGTAGAAACCACTTGATTACCGATCATTAATGAATACTGTTAACAAGTGCGAGGGAAATCACCATTAATTTCAATGACTCCCAAGGTACACTAGTACAATCCAACGAATGCGAATTAATGAGCTGAAGTCGAACACTCGACATAATCTCCCGATTAGGGGTCAATGATGAAAACCCACTGTCGAAAGAGAGGAAACCTACCATTGAGGCATGCAAGTTCCAAGGTACCAATTAGTTTCTAAGTTTAATTCCTGGATAATGAGTTGAAGTCGACAGGGAAAGACTCGTCATAGGAGGGCTTTAATGTATCCCACATCAATGACACGAAACAGGTAACGAGATTTGAAGTAGATCAGAGTAACAAGTGATTCAAGACTCACTCAGGGATGACCGATGCAATAGAAGGCTTGAGGACTGCAGAAATGGCTGACACAATAGAAGGCTTTTCAGGTTGAACTTCTCTTTGAACACATTGACGACACGACAATTGTCTTGGAAAAACTGACTCAACAACAGGGATTACAGACCAATTTGTAATCTTATAAAGAAGCATGATTATGAGACAAACATATTTTCAACCTAGACACAAAGCAAGTGAAAGGGTGTCATGTTAAAAAACGACTCTTCCATGGAATACAGGTTTAGACACATTTCTTTCCCAATTTTTTCCCCACCATTTTTGGCGACTACCTCTTTATTTTTATGCAAGTTTGAGGAGGATAACATATGCTTGTAGATGTAAGCTCATCCTTCGGACAAGTCCATCGGAGTATGTTTAACGAACCCTAAGAATGAGTGGCAGGGATGATTTTAAGGATGGAAATTTATTTTAAAATGTAGAAACCTTGGCGAATCTTACTAATCCTTCATATGCCAACTATAAATGATTGGTAGTATTTTTGTAAAAATATTCAAATTTCCAAGGATTTTATATAGTTTTTATAAAATTTTGGCGATTTTTAAGGTAAAATAATTTTATCCTATAGAATTTGGGTAAATCATTTTTAAAATAGCGAATCTTGTTTTTGTAAAAACCATGGAAAATTAGCCCATGAACGAAATTTCGCCCCTAAAATCATCCCTGAATTGAGTGGTTTGGTCTCATATAGGCCTTTCGATGTTTGTTTTACGAGTCCAAAGAAAGAAAACTCAGGGGTTTTTCATGTTTAGAGACTCTGAAAAACACTTAAAGAAAACTCTTTCAGTTCCTTTTTTGTAAATTAGTTTAATGAGACCGAAAAAGTGATAAACTATCGTCTATCAAACGTTTTCTTCAAATACTTTTACGAGCGTGAAAAGAACAAGGTCGCTCGGCAATATTTTCATGTTTAGAGAGTCTGAAAAGAGCTTAAAGAGAACTCCAAGGGGTTCCTTTTTCGTATAACCTTTATAAGTTGAAGAGGATAAGGTAAAGAGGTTAGGATGATCCCACAAAATCATGAAAGCAAGTAAGATCCAAACCGTTCGGAGGCCACCTCACCATAGAAGCTTCTCCTTCTAGAAGCATCGAGAAGACACTTGTTTTTCCCACATACGAAGGCCGCTGCAACCTAGTTATAGTGCAGCCTGCGGAAACTTCGCAGCCTAGCTATAGAGAAGCCTGCGGAAACTCCGCAGCCTAGCTATAGAGCAGCCTGCGTAAATAAAGCATTTCTGCACACTGTGTATAGTGCAACCTGCGAAAATCCTCCTTAATAGGGTTTTTACAAAGGAAAATCCAATTTCTTCTCTCAAGCAAAGTTATTCTTCCTTCTTTCTTTAGGAATTCAGGCCACTGACCCCTCTGAAGGCAACATATAGGTTTACATCATTAACGGTCATAGGGATGATGAAAATAGTGTGTAACAATAACTTCTTCACCTTCTAACTTCTTCCCTTTGTTTTTCTTTGTCTTTCTACTGGACCCCTCACCACATGCCTATGTTTCTTGTTCTTCTATAGATTTAGACACTCCTTGAGCAAAATTTTGTTGAAGGAGTTGTTTCCAACTACTGCCTTGTTTTCTCAATGAATGGACAACCAATAATTTCATTAGGCCATGGTGATGGATGCTAGTTTTGGGTTTCTTGGATGTTGATTTAACTCCTTTCACCATTTTATTTAAACTCATCCAAAGGAAGTGGGGAAAATCGATTTGTGGCCTCCTTCAAAATGTGACAAAATTTTCAAATGGTATAGGAAGGTCATGACATACTTCCCTTCGCAAGTGAGAAATCTCTGCAAAATAATGAGCATCGTCCAATATTCTTCCTTAATGCAGCTTCGAGGAATGCCCTTAGTCCAATCGGGGTCCTGATGCTCCGGCCTTAGAAACTTCTGACAAAGCTTCCTATCGACGATCACCCCCTTAAAATATTTCTCTCTGGAGGAAGGTAAGCCTGTAGCTTTTGCTATGGTGGCCTCTGAAATTGTTAATTTCATATCCCCACACTGAACACTCTCTTCGTCATAGGTTTGCGCAAAAGCAAGAGAGACTCCTTCGTGATAGCCTTTGAATTTTTCCAAAAATGGAACCTAGATGGCCTGTTCAAATCTCTCCCTGTAAGCTTGGTATTCCTATGTCTCCCTGTATAATTGGAACACAGGTTCGTGTCTATCAACCCCCATGCTAGCTTAAAACAATTCTTAAAGCGTATGAGGCAACAGAACAGAGGATCGAGGGTTGAGTACTGGATCAATGCAACCCGCGATGGAGTACCGGAAGAGGATAAGTATGCAAACGATATGAAGGAACATAATCACAGTGTAAATGGAGATGGTGTGACAATAAAACGGGTAAATAACGCTCATCTGGATGGCGAAGCCATCCAAAGGAGCCTTTATAAGTTAAGATTCAGATTGCAACGGTCACATCCATGGTAATGATGGCAAGGTAAGATGAGTTAAATTCATGAATAACTTATAGACTCGTATGGAGGTTGGCATTAGATCGTGTTCACGAGAGTGTTGGGTAATGATTACAAGAGATGTGGTCGTTATGACCAGAATTCACAAGTATGAAATTGCTTGACGTCATCGTTATCAGAATGGAATCATGTTTTGACATGTATTAAGATGTGGTTTAAATCATTCATATGGCACGATGCTGGATCATGGCATTATGTCATTTCTTCACCATATAATCAGAAATAATGAAATTGGTCCTATTAGAGATATAATTACCTCGTTCTTTCAACATTTCGGGTGCATATGAATGATTTCTATAGGAGGAGATGTATATGAAGGCTTGCAAAAGTTCATGGTAGGGAGCGTGCAATAATTGAGGACAGGAAGATGCATAAGAGTAACCATACGTTTAATACATAATTAGTCTAATTCTTTAATAAAACGAAAAAAATGTTGAGTTCATACCTCCTATTACTTGAAGCATTTTATATCGAGCAAAAAAACTTTGAGTATAGGATAAGGATTACCAAACTTCATCTCCAATATCGGATCACACCTTAGTAACGGATCACTGCTTAGTGCTGGACCACTGCAAAGAGTTGTTGTTGTACCAGACCAACACAAACCTTCTCTTTAAGTACTAGATGAACACATGGGTGAATTTGTTGCAGTACCAGATCAACGCAGAGTTTTGCCCAGTACCAGAATAGTCCCCTTATCGCAGTCATACCTATCATTTTCCAGCAATTTTTTTTTCCCTGTGGACCCGACCCCCTTCTGACACCCTTATTTGGGCCTTACCCCACTGGATTCCTCTCGTTGCCCCAATCATCATGATATCCTTCACCCATAACCCATTTTTGGGTGGTCCCACCCGTCCCTTTTCGTTTTCTCTCTTCATCATAGCTCACTCCCGTAGCCAAGACTTGGAAGCCCGCTTCAATTCCTTGTCCACTACTTTTATAGAGACTCAACATGAAGTGTGGCAACTCAGTGCCAATATTGCCACCATCAATAAAAACATGCATTCTTCCATAGACACAAAAATGGAAACCATCAAACATGACCTCTCTACCCAAATTGCATCCTTCACTAACGCGATTTGCGCCAAGCTGAATATCCCTGCAGATCTTCCCTCCTTTGACCCTCCTTTGCACATCGAAGGTGAAACTTCTTTTAATTCCCAGACTTTTCAACCCCATCACTTTCAGCGTGACCTACACCTTCTGGGTGTGGATGTGAATAAATTTGATGGCTCAGACCGCACTAGCTGAGTAACTCAATTGGAACATTATTTCTCTTTGTATGGAATTACAGATGAGTTGACCAAGCTTTGATATGGTGTTCTCCATCTAGATCAAGAACGTTGGAAATGGTGGCAATGGAGAAAAAAAGCTCACCAAGGGTATGTGGCTTGGACACAATTTGTGGCAGGGCTTTATGAATGCTTTGACACTAACACCAACCATTTAGGCCGTTTGACAAAGTTGAAACAATCTGACAAGGGCGAAGACTTTATAGTTGCTTTTGAGTGATTAACTTTTCGTATAGAGCACATGTCTGATGTTTTTTTTCGAGAATGTTTTATCAATGGCCTCAAGGATGAGATTCGTGCCCATGTCCTCATGGCTCGGCCCCAAAGTTGGGTGGAAGCTACTAAAAGAGCTAAGAAAGTGCAACAGGTTGTCTCTTCTCAAACCAGAAAACCCTCCTTTATTTCTCGCTCTAAACCAATCACTCCCACGCCTTCCACTCCACTAAAGATCCAGAAATTGACCAGGGTAGAAATGGATGAACGCCAACTCAAAGGCCTTTGTTATAATTGCGATGACAAATATTTTCTTGGGCATAAGTGTAAGGAACACAAGTTTTTTATGGCCATCTCCGAGGATGTTTTGGAAAACGATGTCGAGGCCCCCCTTGTGGCCGAGTCACTTGAACCAACTGACATGACCCCACCCTCTGACCCTCTCGAAGTTGAACTGGTCATTTCCCTGAATGCTCTCACTGGATTCTCTGCTCCCCAAACCCTCAAGCTAATTGGTTACATTAAGCATCATAAGGTCATTGTCCTTGTTGACAGTGGAAGCACCCATAATTTTATTCATCGCCGCATTGCTCAAGAAACTAATTTCTATATCCGTGCAGTCAATAATTTTCAAATCATGAATGCCAATGGCAGGTCCATGCAATGTGGGGGGCGTTGTGAAAATGTGCATCTCCAAATTGGTCAGTACCACATGAAATCTCATATGTTTTCTATCGACATGGACGGCTGTGACATTGTGTGTGCGCTGAATGGATAAGGACTCTAGGTCCCATTCTCATGGATTTTAAGGAATTAACCATGGAAGTCAACCAGGAGGGCCAACAATATAGATTAACCAACCAAGAAAAATGCTTCTCTCCAAGAGAGAACTAACAAAGCAGAAGATGCTCCTCTAACCCTTCACTAGGAAAGGGTAGTGCACCACTTAACCAAGATGTATCCAAGAGATAGACCAAAAACCCTCCTTGACGTCACACCTAGCTGTAGTAGCTTCTCCTCCAAGACTTGCACACTTTTCCTCTTGTTGTAGAGATTATGAGTGTGTGTTCAAGTGAGGCGCTAGCCTCCTTTATAAATAGTAGTCTGGCCTCCCTTAATTAGGTCTGGGCCGACCTGTCACTTTACCCTCTTAATTTACATTTAATTGTCAAGGCACAATAGGGCCGACTTTTACAAAGGAAAAATAGGGCCTAATTAACAAATATAATATAATAATATTCTTTATGGTTTGTCTTGGTCAAACACAACAAATATATCTTCCAAAGCTACTCAATCTTCAACACTCCCTCTTAACAAGGAAGGTATTCTTCTTGTCAAGGTCAACATCACTGCTTCTGTGCTTCTGCATACTTGGTCATTGTCTCGTTGTCAATCACGGATCTATATATCATAGGAAGTTCTGCACTTTCATTAGAGTAATGTACCAGCCTTCATTGGGGTTACCAACCTGCACTGGGGTAGCGTACTAGCCTGCGTTGGGGTTACCAACCTGCACTGGGGTAGCGTACCAGCCTGCGTTGGGGTAGCGTACCAGCCTGCACTGGGGCATATTTCCTCTACTGAGGATCACTTCCCTCTACTGGGGAACACATCACTTCCCGCTACCGGGGAACACATCACTTTCCACTACTGGGGAAGTCTTTCTAGATCACTCCAAGCTTCTCTATGAAATACTCGAACTTGACTCTGGACAGGGGATTGGTCAACACATTTGCTACCTCTTTGTCAGTGGAAATAAACTGGAGTCTTACTTTTCCCTTCTGTACTATGTCTCAGACATAGTGGTATTTTATCTCGATATGCTTGGACTTGTCATGACACTCTGGTTTCACTGACAACTTTATGCAACTCCAGTTGTCATAAAAGACACAGGTTTTGTCCAACTCGAGATCAAAATTTTTATGTAATCAACTTCCGAAGCCACATTGCTTCACTACAAGTTGACCATGCTGTCATATACTCTGCTCTACGGAACTAAGTGCCATAAATGTCTGCTTCTCATTGAGCCATGAGATCACAACTGATCCCATACTGAAGCAACATCCAGATGTACTTTTCCAGTTTGTGACACTGCCTACCAATTCTGAATCTGCGTAGCCCTGCAATCTTATCTCTCCAATCGAGATATATCTAAGTCCATAATCAATTGTACCCTTTAGGTACCTCATCACATGTTTTGCCATAATCGGGTGAACATGTCTGGGCTCAATCATGTACTGACTCAATGTGTTCACCACAAAACATGTATTTGTCCTCGTGTTCTTCAAATATATCAACGAACCAAATCTACACATCAAATTGTACCAAAATGGTACACTTGCTCAATTGCAACTCAATCTTTTCAATCATGTGCCAGATCTATGTGCTTTTCGCAAAGCACTATATGTATCACTATCTGAGAATATTTTCTTTACTCTCTCCGCAACTGTTCCTTCTGGAACTAGGACTCTGCACCTGCAGCTACTTTTTCTAAAACTGATAATGACTGCTCCATTCTCACTGTAGTTGTTGAACTCTGAGAGTAACTCCTCTACTCCATCATGATAACAGATTCATTTTATCCCTCTGAATCTCATACTACATCGACCTCTTTTAATGGATCATGGTTGTTCTATGTATACCTCTTTTGATTACTGGAGCAAGTATTTCGTCATAGTATTATCCCTCTTGTCGGGAGAATCATCTGGACATAAATCAGGCTTTGTACATATTTATATTGTTATCTGCAACATGATTGATCTGCTAGATCAATCTTGGAAGTCACCACTGACTTCCCTTCTGGTCTCAAGGAAAAATCGATATCCCAGTCCTTTTGACTGGATTCCTCCTCTGTTACTGAAACAAGGGAATCTTCCCAGGAGATTTCACATCTCTTAGAAGTATCTGAAGCTATGATCTAGTCTTCTCAACTCAATGTCATCTGTCTATCAGTCCTAATAGACGTCTCTTTTTCCCATCTGATCCTCTCTGAGATCAGGCTCAGTTTGAGTCTCCATGCTCCCTATGAAGCTTGACTCATTCTAAGTCTATATAATCTTCGGAGCCATCTTCTCCCTCTAATATGGCTCATCAATGCTATATGGCTTTTCATCCTACAAAATGTCATGGGACCATGCTGGTATTTTCCTGGCTACTACATTGATTTTGGGTAGGCCTTTCTAGCTCAACTAACTCTTCCTCATGATTTCAAGAGTGAACAATTTCACTAGAGTGATTTTTTCTTTCATTTTTGGAGTTTTCTGCTCTTTGTGATCTTGTATTCATATGAGATGTTTTGTATCTAGCAAAAGTAGCTTCTTCTTTGGTACATGGATGTATACAGTCATGTAAACAAATCAGATAGTCTGCTCCATGTCTCATCTAATATGTTACCTCATGCAACCGTCACTATATCTCCCTTAGGGTTATCACCTGTGACCTTCCCAGAACAAGAACAACAAGGGAGAAACAATAGACAAGAATAATACTCTTTATAATAATAATAATAATAATAAAAATAGTGAGAAAAATCGTCACAATATCTCCTTCAGAGCTATCACTTGTGACCTGCCTGGAACAAGGGTCAAAAGTAATAAATACAAATAAGTTCCAAGGCATCATCGTCGGTTATCCAGAGATCATCAGTTCTCATCGGATGGAAAAGCTCCTAAAAAAAGGTCATTTTGGCATTATTGCCCAACTCCATGCCATTCACACCACTGAGACACCCTCTGTGCCGCAGGACCTCCAATCCATCCTCTCTAAACATCAAGATGTTTTTTCCACTCCCCAGGGACTTTGTCCTTCCCGTGGTGTTCATGATCATTCCATTTCCCTTGTCCTCGACAACCTTCCTCCCAATGTGCGTCCCTATCATCATCCCTTTTCCCAGAAAAATGAAATTGAGAAAATTGTTTAAGAATTGCTCACTGTAGGTGTTATCCGTCCTAGTACGAGCCCCTACTCTTCTCTTGTGGTTATGGTCCTTAAGAAAGAAGGCTCTTGGCGTATGTGTCCTGACTTTCGCGCCCTCAACAAACTCACCATCAAAGACAAATTTCCCATTCCTGTCATTGATGATCTCTTCAATGAATTGAGTGGTGCCGAGTTCTTTACTAAACTTGATCTTCGTTCTGGCTACTACTAGATATGTATGAACGAGGCAAACATTCCTAAGACTGCATTTCAAAGTTATGAGGGCCACTATGAGTTTTTGGTCATGCCCTTTGGCTTGTGTAATGCTCCCTCCACTTTCCAAAACCTCATGAATCATGTCTTCCGTCCTTTTTGTTAGAATTAGGGAAGAAAACCATAAAAATTCTACCTTTTAAATTTTCTGATAGATAGAACAACAATAGTCTAAAAATAAATCAAACTTAGAACATAAATGAAGTACAACATTAGATTTGAAAATGATTAGATCTAAGTAAGAAATATATTTCTGAGTAAGCAAGATAAACAGATCTAAACAATAGGTAGATTTCTGAGTTAGATCTAAACAATCATTTATTCCAGAATGATCAAAGCAATCGGATCTAAATAGTAGAAATATATTTCTGAGTAAGAAAGATAAACAGATCTAAACAATAGGTAGATTTCTGAGTTAGATCTAAACAATAATTTATTCCAGAATGATCAAAGCAATCAGATCTAAACAATAGCAATTAGATCTGAACCATAAAACAATAGATCTGTATATAACAATAACATATATCCTGAAGTAGTAACTTACCTCTTAAAACTTACCTCTGTTCAATGAAGAAGAGCATGACTCACTCAAGGGATGAAGTGCCACTGAAGATATGCTTAGAAAAAGTCAAGAATCATGGATCTACCTCAAGGGTTAGATCTCTTAGCAAGAGAATGAAGGACTGGTTGCCACCAAGGAGAAACCACACTTAAAAACACCACACAAAAATTTCTGGAAATCAAACCCTCGTGCATAAAAACTTCACACATAAATTTCTTGAGATCAAACCCTCATTCCAAACATATGCAAAAAGTGATAGCTACGACTGTCTTGAATGACCAACAAGAGGGGTCGCGGTTGAAGAAGGAGTTCAGATATGCAATTGAGAGGGGGATGACAACCTCTTAGAAGAGGTCTAGAAGCACCTGACTTGCTGTAGGAGAGGGCGACAACTTCAATCCTCAACACACAAGAAATTATAGCATATAACAACCCTTCAACAAAACTTTTGACAACTTAGAAGAACCCTTGACTCATCACCAATCATGGAGCAGACAACAATAACAAAGAGGCTGGAAACTGGACTGATATGGAAGGTCGAACTGTCACAAGAAGACCACAACTACTGTTGCAAAGGGGGGTCGCATCAAGTATAGAGAAATCCGCCTCACTTAGAAGAGATCATGAAAGGAGAGTAAGTGTAAGTAAATAATGAAGGGGAGGTTTCTTATTTGTACTTTTAGGCTAGGGTTAGACTAATAAAAAATATAATTAAAATAACATATTTAATTAATATAAATATTAATTAAACATGTTATAATTAAACATTAATTAATATTTTTCATTATTAACCCCTAAAACAAAAATACAAACCCCCAATCAAACTCAAGCTCAAAAACCAAGGGTGGGGGGGGAAGGGGTTTGGAGAGATTTACTTAGTGGCAACACATGTCCATATAATTCTCAAGTTCACCATTTACCTTTATCATCACTGCATATGTGATACATCCCTCATGTGGTCATGCCCATCTTCAAAATCTCTCTTAGGTCATGTGGACCATCCTAGAAGAAGAAGATGATCACACACCAACAAATCTTGGTATTATACAAAGAACTATTTAATCAAGGACCAGATTGCCCCAAAACATATCTGGGGTGTTATCCACCAAGGTACAAGACCAATGATCAACCCATGCTTTAGACATGGGTACCCTGGAACACATCCAGGGGTCCTAGACATATCTAGGGACTTAAACTGCTTGGTCCCAGACCAAGAACCCCAATGATTTACTGGGGGCCCTCTCAAGGGTCTTTATTGCTTGGTCCCAGACCAAGAACCCCAGTTATCTACTGGGGGCCCTCTCAAGGGTCTTTTGCCATGGCTCTAACTGCTTGGTCCCAGACTAAGAACCCTAGGAGTGTACTGGGGGCCTTATTCCACAACTAGGGTCTTAAGCCATCATCCAAGGAGTATGACTCTTGCAGCTGCATTAAATTCAACACTCCTTCTGAGCAAGAGAGGCATTCTCAGCTACACCAAGCTTGTCAGGAAAGTACACAAACTTTGTCAGGGACAGTGGCTTGGTCAAAATATCTGTCGTCTGTTCTGTCGTCAGAACATACTGAATACTGAGAACGTTCTTCCGTTCTTCTGCACCATGTCCCAGACGTAGTGATATCTCATCTCAATGTGTTTCAACCTGTCGTGAAACACTGGATTCTCCGTGAGCTTTATACAACTCTGATTGTCACAGTGAATGACCGTGGGTTCTAACTCTGTACTGAACAAGTCCAAAAGTAGCTTCCTAAGTCACACTGCTTCTTTGCTAGCAGCGCTTGCAACAATGTATTCTGCTTCTGCAGTGCTTTGGGCTATGGAGCCTTGTTTCCTGCTGGACGAGGAAATCATTGCTGAACCCAAACTGAAGCAATATACGGAAGTGCTCTTCCGATCCATTGTACTGCCCATCGAATTTGAATCTATAAATCCATGAAGCATTACACCTCCACTGGAAGTGTATCTGAGACCATAAGCTATAGTTCCTCGAACATATCTCATAATATGCTTAACAACAATCATATGTATATGCTTCGGTTCACACATGAACTGGCTGAGGACATTTACCGCATAACAAATGTTTAGTCTAGTATGTACGAGGTACATCAATGACCCAATGATCTATCGATATAGAGTTGGGTCTTCTAGATTTGAACCTGTAACCTAATCTTGTAGTTTCTTTAGGTTAGAGATCATTGGAGTGGTCATGGACTTGTAGTCCATCATGCCAAATCTGCGAAGTACGTCCACTGCATATTTACTCTGTGAGAGAAAGATCTCACCTGGTTTCTGCCATATCTCCAAGCCCAAGAAATAATGCATGAGCCCCAAGTCTTTCATTTCGAATTTTGGGGAGAGCTTCCTCTTAGTCTGAGCTATCAAGTTTTCCTCCCCAGTGAGGAACAAATCATCCATGTATAAAACTAAGATAACTGGATGATTTTGTACAATCTTTATATAAAGATTGGGATCTGCTATGCTCTTGGTGAATCAAAGACTTTGTAGAAAGCTGTCTATTCTACCATACCAAGCTCTCGGAGCTTGCTTCAACTCGTACAGGGCTTTCTTGAGTTTGCATACATGAGATTATTTCCCATGAATCACGAAACCTTAAGGCTGTTCGATATATACTTCTTGCTCAACTTCACCGTTAAGAAAAACAGTCTTAACATCCATTTGATGAAGTTTCCAACCAAAAACTGTTGTAAGAGAGATAATAATTCTAATTGAAGTATATCTGGCCACTGGAGCAAAAATCTCGTCATAGTCAATTCCTTCTTTCCGAGAGAAACCATGAACCACAAATCTAGCCTTGTATTTTTCAATACTACCATCTGCTGTATGATTTATCATATAAAGCCATTTGGAAGTTACCACTGATTTGCCACGAGGTCTAGAAACTACTGTCCATACATCATTCTTTAGAATATAATCATATTCTTCAATCATAGCATCTTTCGACACTTGATGTTTGGAAGCTTCTACAAATGTGGAAGGTTCTGAATCAATCACAATATTCAACTTAGCTATGAGACTAGAGTACTTATTTGGTTTCTTGTTTTCTCTGAAGGTGCCCTTAGAAGCTGAATGTTTTTCTACTTCTTTTAGTATTTCTCGGCACCAAGCTGGTTTCCTTTTGATAGGAGGTATCTCCATTGGAAACTCAATAATATCCCTTGAGGGATCCACTGGAAGTTCTGAGGTTTCCTCCCTCTGCTTATTTGGAAGAGGAGAATCTGAAGAATCAAGTGGTGGAGCTTCCTGCTTCTCTGAATCACATGGAAGTTCTCTGGCCTGACAAAAAACTTCCTCTTCATGAAAAGTCACGTCTCTTTTTTCTTCAATGAACTTTTGACCTGGGATATAAATCCTATAAGCCTTTGAGGTTTCACTGTATCCCACAAAAGTTCCTTTATTTTCGGAGGGCTCTAGCTTAGTTCTTTTTTCCTTTGGAATGTGAATATAGATTGGATTGCTAAAGATTCTCAAATGATCAACTGAAGGCTTTATTTCTGTGAAAACTTCTTTTGGAGTTTTCGCTTCAAGAGCTTTGTGTGGACACCTGTTCTAAATGTAGACTGCAATACTGGAAGCTTCAACCCAAAGAGATAGAGGTAAGTTCTGGTCATACATCATGGCCCTGGTTGCTTCACAGATAGTTCCGTTCTTTCTTTCGGCTACCCCATTCTGTTGGGGGTTATACGACACAGTCAACTCCCTCTTAATTCCAGAAGCCCGACGGAGTTCATCGTATTTGAAGGAGTCAAATTCTTTACCATTGTCTATTCTGAAAATCAGATGTGTCTGCCTGTTTGATTTTCAACAAGATTCTTGAAATCTGCTGAAAGATTCATCTTTAGTCTTTAAAAAATAAATCAAAGTTTTACGAGAACAATCATTAATAAAAATGATATAGTAAATACAACCATTCATAGATGGAGCAGTCATGGGCCCACAAAGATCAAAATGAATTAGATGTAAAATGCCATTTGATTTTCTATTACTGAGAGGATAGGGTTTCTTTGTATTCTTACCAAGTGCACAACCTCTACAAACACTATCATGCTCAAAAGAAAATACTGACATATTTGTCACCATTTTTTGCAAACCTAGAAGTGCATTGTAGTTGAGATGTCCAAGTCTTCTGTGCCAAAGATCACAGGGATTTACCATCTCGTGAGCTAGAGCTTGAATAACCTGACCTGAGATTTTATAAAGACCATTTTCACGAGTTCCAATAGTAATAGCAGTGTTTATATCTTCATTTGAGGACCACATGAGGGCCTTCTCTCTGGAGAACGCTATTGAGTAACCTTTTCTTTCTAGAAATGGAACATAGATTAGATTTTTCTTTAAACCAGGGACATAAATAATTTCATCAATATGAAAGATATTACCTGATTGAAGTTGGAAAGAGGTAGATCCAAAACTTTTTATGTCATAGGTGCCATCATCACCCAGTTCCACCTTTACCTTGAATTTCTTGTCTCGATAGTTTTCAAGGTTTTGTTTGAAGCCTGTCATGTGTTTGGAAGCACCACTGTCTATTAACCAAATCTCCTCTGACTTGGTTATGGTGCTAGAAAGAGCTAAGATGAGATAACATTTTTGATGTTGTTCTTGCTTTTTGGTGACTGCCCTGGTTTGTCTTCTTTGAGGTTTCTCTTGAGGTTTAATCTCTTATGTGGCAACTGAGGCTTGAAACCTTCATTTTCTTCTCTGCTGAGAGGGAGGGTTCCTGCAATCTCTTGCATAATGTCCTAATTTATTGCAGTTAAAACATTTTACTTTAGGTAAATGAGGGTTAAAATGAGATAACTTACTTTGAGGTTTCTTACCTTTGCCTTTTGCCTGAGGGAATTTCTTCCATTTCTTGGTTTTCGCTGAAAGGGCGTGATCTCTTAGAACTTAATGATCATTCTGCTTTTGAGTCTTCCTTCTTCTTCTAAGCAGTCATGCCATAATTTCTCAAAGTTGGGTTGGACTTCTTTTCTATTGACTGATGCGAGAAAAACTCCCCATGACTCAGGGAGTCTATCAAATGCAGTTTGCACAAGGTCATCATCATCTACTGCAATTCCAATTACAATAAGCTGATCTCTGGTTTGAACAATCTTGGAGAAGAAGGCAACAATTGATTCATCTTTTCCCATCCTTAAAGTACGTAGTTGTTTCTTCAATATTCTTTTCTGAGTTGGTGCCTTCTTTTCATAGAGATTTTCCAAAGCATCAAAACATTCTTTGACAGTCCTTAGATGACCAATGATGGGCATCATGCTGTCCTTAACATAATAAAAAATGATTCTTTTAGCCTTGGCTTGTTTCTTCCTGTATGCTGCTCTTGCTGTGTTTGAAGTGGGTTCTTCAATTACCTTAGTAATCAACTTTTCTAGTTCATTCTCTTCAAGAATGTTCACTATTCTGGATTTCCAAGCATTGAAATTGGAGGCCCCTATAAATCTGTCTTCAACTTTAACTGATGAGGAGGCCATGTTGAGATCTCTGTATCAGTTAAAAGAGATGTCGTTGATTTGCAAAACAACCCTAACAAAAATGGATCTACGCAGGCTCAAGTCTGCACACTTTTTGAGCTCTTTTACGCCATATGCTCTAATACCATGTTATAATTATGGAAGAAAACCAGAAAAATACTATCTTTTAAATTTTCTGATAGATAGAACAACAATGGTCTAAAAATAAATCAAACTTAGAACAAAAATGAAGTACAACAGTGGATTTGAAAATGATTAGATCTAAGCAAGAAATATATTTCTGAGTAAGCAAGTTATACAGATCTAAACAATAGGTAGATTGTTGAGTTAGATCTAAACAATCATTTATTCCAGAATGATCAAAACAATCAGATTTAAACAATAGAAATATATTTATGAGTAGGCAAGATAAACAGATCTAAACAATAGGTAGATTTCCGAGTTAGATCTAAACAATAATTTATTCCAGAATGATCAAAGCAATCCGATCTAAACAATAGTAATTAGATCTGAACCATAAAGCAATAGATATATATATAACAATAACATATATTTTGAAGTAGTAACTTACTTCTTAAAACTTACCTCTGTTCAATGAAGAAGAGCATGACTCACTCAAGGGATGAAGTGCCACTGAAGATATGCTCAAAAAAAGTCAAGAATCATAGATCTACCTCAATGGTTAAATCTCTTAGCAAGAGAATGAGGGACTGGTTGCCACCAAGGAGAAACCACACTTAAAAACACCACACAGAAATTTCTTGAAATCAAACCCTCATGCATAAAAACTTCACACATAAATTTCTTGAGATCAAACCCTCATTCCAAACATATGTAGAAAGTGATAGCTACGACTGTCTTGAATGACTAGCAAGAGGGGCCGCGGTTTAAGAAGGATTTCAGATCTTCAATTGAGAGGGGGACGACAACCTCTTAGAAGAGGTCTAGAAGCACCTGACTTGCTGTAGGAGAGGGCGACAACTTCAATCCTCAACACACAAGAAATTACAGCATATAGAAACCCTTGAACAAAACTTTTGACAGCTTAGAAGAACCCTGGACTCATCACCAATTATGGAGCAGATAGCAATAACAAAGAGGTTGAAAACTGAACTGATATAGAAGGTCGGACTGTCACACAAAGACCACAACTACTGTTGCAAAGGGGGGCCGCATCAAGCATAAAGAAATCCGCCTCACTTAGAAGAGATCATGAAAGGAGAGTAAGTGTAAGTAAATAATGAAGGGGGAGGGTTCTTATTTATACTTTTAGGCTAGGGTTAGACTAATAAAAAATATAATTAAAATAACATATTTAATTAATATAAATGTTAATTAAACATGTTATAATTAAACATTAATTAATATTTATCATTATTAACCCCTAAAACAAAAATACAAACCCCCAATCAAACTCAAGCTCAAAAACCAAGGGTGGGGGGGGGTTTAGGAGAGGTTTATTTAGTGGCAACATATGTCCATTTAATTTTCAAGTTGACCATTTAACTTTATCATCACTGCATATGGGATACATCCCTCATGTGGTCATGCCCATCTTCAAAATCTCTCCTAGGTACTGTGGACCATCCTGGAAGAGAGGAAGAGGAAGATGATCACACACCAACAAATCTTGGTATTACACCAAGAACTATCTGATCAAAGACCAGGTTGCCCCAGAATATATTTGGGGTGTTATCCACCAAGGTACAAGACCAAGGATCAACCCATGCTTTAAACATGGGTACCCTGGAACACATCCAGGGGTCCTAGACTTCTAGGGACTTAAACTGTTTGGTCCTAGACTAAGAACCCCAATCATCTACCGGGGGCCCTCTCAAGGGTCTTTATTGCTTGGTCCCAGACCAAGAACCCCAATTATCTACTGGGGGCCCTCTCAAGGGTTTTTTGCCATGGCTTTAACTTCTTGGTCCTAGACCAAGAACCCCAGGAGTGTACTGGGGGCCCTAGTCCACAACTAGCATCTTAAGCCATCCTCCAGAGAGGATGGCTCTTGCAGCTGCATTAAATTCAACACTTTTCTTTGTCATTTTGTCTTAGTTTTCTTTGATGATATACTCATCTATAGTAAAACCTGGACAATCCATATTTCTCACGTGGATTGAGTTCTACATCTACTCTCTCAACACCAACTTTTCCTCAAACAATCTAAATGTGCTTTTGGAGCCTCAGAAGTTGAGTACATGGGTCATATTGTTGGCAAGGTAGGTGTCAGGGTGGATCCTAAGAAGATTGAAGCTATGCAGGATTGGACTCACACGAAGACTCTCAAAATCTTGCGTGGATTTCTGGGTTTAACATGTTATTATCGCAAGTTTGTTAAGAATTATGGAAAGATTGCGACACCTCTCACTGCTCTCCTTAAAAGAATTCTTTCAGTTGGACTCCCACAGCTGATCGGGCCTTTCAAGCCTTGAAGGTGGCCATGTGCACCACTCCAGTCCTGGCCCTTCCTGATTTCACAGACCTTTGTCCTGGAATGTGATGCTTCTGGGAGAGGAATTTGAACAATCCTTATGAAAGATGGTTGGCCTTTGGACTTTACCAGCAAACAACTGTCAGAGCAACATTTGTGCCAATCAATCTATGAAAATGAAATGTTGGTTATTCTGCATGCAATGGATCTCTGGCACCCTTATCTATTGGGGCAATGCTTCCAAATTAAGACAGATCATTAAAGCCTCAAGTATTTTCTAGAACAACGCCCTTCCTCCCCAGAGTAACAAAAATGGGTGACTAATCTATTTGGATATGATTATGAGATCATTTACAAGAAATGAAAAGACAACGTGGTTATTGATGCACTTTCAAGAAAATATGAAGATGAAGGGTCCCTTTTTTTCTCTCCTTCATTGTACCAGATTGTCTCCAAGCTGTTCGCCAGGTATGGCTACAAGATCCCAAAATTTCGCATATGATCCAACAATTGCAGACCAATTCTCCAGTCTCCCCAGGGTACTCTTGGCACAATGATGAGCTTCGCTACAAAGGCCGTTTGTATTTAAGTAAACAATCACAACTTAAATCCACGGTACGTTCTGAGCTTCATGCTACACCCACGACTGGGCACTCAGGGTTTACCAAAACCTATGACTGGGTTAAACGTTCTTTTTTCTGGGATGGTATGAAACATGACGTTCACGATTTTATGGCAGAATGTGATGTTTGTCAACGCAATAAGGGAGAAAAAATCAAAGCCCCTGACACACTACAACCGCTTTCGATTACACCTGCTATTTGGAGGGATATCTCTATGTATTTTTTGTGAGCTTACTTAAATCGTGAAATAAGTCAATCATCATGGTGGTCGTTGATCGTCTTTCCAAGTATGCTCATTTATGTACTCTTCAACACCTATTTACCGTCTCTATTGTGGCTCAACTTTTCATGGATCATGTCTTCAAGCTTCATGGCATGCCTCATTCTATTGTTTCTGATCGAGATCCCACTTTCACCAACAATTTTTGGTAAGAACTGTTCAGGCTACAGGGCACCCAATTGCATCTCAACACAACTTATCATCCCCAGACTAATGGTCAAACTAAAGTTGTCAACAAGTGTTTGGAAACATATTTGAGGTGTTTTGCATCTAAAAGGCAAAATCAGTGGGTTCAATGGTTACCACTTGCTAAATGGTGGTACAAAACTTCTTACCATACAACTACCCGCATGACTCCTTTTGAAACAGTATATTCACAAAAGCCACCTTCAGTTCTTTCATACCTTCCAGGTGTCTCGAAGGTTCAGGTGGTGTACCAAACACTTGCAGTTCGAGAGGCTATTCTCCACACCCTCAAAGAGAATTTGGTCATGGCCCATAATCGCATGAAGCAACAGGTAAATCAAGGTTGCTCCGAACGTCAATTTGCTGAAGGAGACTAGGTGTTTCTTCGACTACAACCTTATATGCAAACTTCACTCAAAGTTGACCATTGTCAGAAACTGATGCCCAAATTTTATGGTCCTTAGACTGTTCTCAAGCGTGTGGGACATGTGGCCTATCAATTAGCTTTGCCCAGTCATTCTAAGCTCCATCCTGTTTTTCATGTCTCCTGCTTAAAGAAGGTGATTGGAACTAAGTGCCAAACTCAAACTAGCTTTCTCGAGTTGGATGAAAAAAGCTCCATCTGGTTGCAACCACAAGCAGTTTTGGACCAGCGTGAGTGTCGTCTGCGTCAACGCACCATCAAGGAAGTGTTAATCTAGTGGGAAAATACAACTTCAGCAGATTCCACATGGGAATTAGCTACCATTCTGCAACAATTTCTTCATCTCAAGCCTTGAAGACAAGGCTGTTTTTTAAGGGGGAGGACATGTTAGGGACCTAACCTCCCTAACTCCTCACGTAGGTAGAATAATATATTTCCATGTAATAAATGCCAATATTAATAAGGCCTAACAATAAGGAAGAATAAATCAAATGTAAGAAGACCTAATAGAAGCTTCCATTTCTAGAAGGATCTTCCTCTAGATTGTTCTTTTGGATAGATAGATTTAGTATAAATAGGAGTAGAGGGTATGATAAGTTTTGTCTTGAAGAATTATTGTAATAGAGCTGTGCTCTGCTGGAGGTTTCCCCCTCAAAGAGACAAGTGAACATTGTTTCCTATCAATAAAGGTATAATTTTGGTGTTGTGGTTTCATATAATTTGTTGTTCCGTTGTTATCTCTATAGTATTTTCATATTCTGTTGCTATTACAGTGTTATTCTCTGCATTATTTCTCTTTTCTGTGAATATAATATACATGGTACCTTAAAAATAGCTAGTCACCCTCGAGTCGAGGCTAGTAATCCACAAAAGAGGGTGGTCTCTCACTATCCACTCACAATTGAGAAAACTCACAACCCACTGATATTCTCCTACAACTATCCCGATTTTTCACTAGATCTCTTCCTCTTGAACTGTCCAACCTAAGGAATGTACCCCTTCATTGACTTCAGTCCCTTGGACATCCCATTCATTTATCAGGATCTCTCTGGCACAACTAGCCAAGAATCTCTCAGCTGGGAACTCAAGTGAATTCACTGCTAGGAAAAACTACCAGCAACAACAACAAACACTTGTTGTTTTAGTGCAACTCACTCAATTGTTCACTCTTCAGGCATGACATCTTGACTCTTCAATATTCATCTCCAAAATGCTCTAAATACGCTTGAGCATGATCTAGAATTCGTCCTCCATGGATGCACCAACTCCAAGCTCTCTTCCTTGTTCTCTACTTGCTCTTTATGCACAAAAACTTGTGTAAATACTGTTGTCCCAACCCATATGAATATCCTCTCCTTTAACTTGCTTTCTTGACTCACACACTTCCCCAAGTTGCTTTTACACATCCCCCATGTGTTCAATAATTTTGGAATGTGACCCCTCTCACCCACCCTCTTACATGTATTCAATGATTGGCTTTGGGAACACTCAATCAAAAAATTAGAAGGTTCATACACCAATTGCAAAATTAGGAAAATGGGTTGAATTAATATACATGGGTAATTCTCCCTTGGATGTCTATTGGCCATTATTCTAGCCTCTCCCCTATGTTTTGGATTAATTCAACCCCCATCTTTGTCCATGTCCCCTTAGTAACTGACATCACATTTTGTTAGTAAAACATAAAAGTACAATTCACATATTACATCGCTTGGTCGTAGCCACATATTATATCTACATTAAACTTTAATTAAACTGGGGATTATAGTGGGGATGTTACATTCGTCCTCCTCTAAAATTGTGCGCTGTCCTTAGTGCACACCATGCCAATATATATATATATATATATATATATATATATATATATATATATATATATATATATATGCAAATTTACATCAGAATACTTGAGAAATAAAATTTTGTAGTTTAACAACTCCAACAATAGTTCCAACTATAATATCTTGTTCCTCTCAATTCGCCGACCCAAGGAATGCACCATTAGTTTATTAGGGCTAATCCAAGGAATGTACCATTCATTTATCAAGATTAACTCAAGGAATGACCCATTCTTTTATGAGGGTCCCCTGCTTAGTTGGCTAAGACTCTTAGATGTGGTTCTGGAACTCTAGCTGCTCAAAATGGAGTCTTGCATTCTATTTCCTTCAAAATTGTCAAGAATTTGTGGGTATTCTTCCCACATGTTTTCTTCATGTTCCTATGTGGTATCTTCAGGATCATAGCAGGTCCATTGAACCTTTACCAACCCTATGGACTTGTTCCCGAATACTTTGACTTTCCGATCCAGGATGCGTATTGGTTCCATCCGAAAATTCCCTTCGTGCTCCACTTGGATCACATTCCAATCAATTATGTGGTTAGGATCAGACACATATTTATTTAATGACACATGAAATACATTATGCACTTTCATGGATGTAGGTGACGCTAGCATGTATGCAACTGACTTTATCTTTTTTGATATTTCGAAAGGTTCACAATATCTCGCTGCCAACTTTGGGCAACTTCCTAATCTTAGCGAACTTCTTTTCTCCTTCACTTTTAAGAACACATGTTCTCCCATTTTAAAATCTCTAAAAACTCTATTATTGTCTGCATAGATTTTTTGCCTATCCTAAACATCTTTTAAATTCTGCGTGATCTTTGCCATCTGCTCTTCCATTTCCTTTAAAAAATATACTCGAACAACTGCTCTCTTTGCTCGATTATTCCAACTCATTGGCATGTTACACTTCTTGCCATATAATGCTTGAAATGGATTCATTTTCAATGAGGCCTGATACCCATTATTGTATGCGAATTCCACTAACTGGATATAATCCTCCCACTTTGATGGTTGATCCTTCACATACATTTTGAGCATGTCCCCAATTATCTTGTTAGTTCTCTCTGTTTTACCATCTGACAATGGATGATATGATTTAAACTTGTTCCAAAGCCTTTGAACAAACCCTTCCAAAACTTCGAAGTGAACTTTGGATCTGTATCTGAAACTATTTCCTTTGGCACCTCATGTAGCCTAGCAACTTCTTTCATGTAGATCTTTGCAATGTTGGCTGTCATGTGTGTTGTCTTTACTGAAATGAAATGTGTTGCCTTAGTCAATTTGTTCACCACCACCATGATGGAATCATGCTACTTTACTATTCTGGGAAGCTTTGTAATAAAATCAACTATAACTACTTCCCACTTCCATTCCAGAATGGCCAATGGCTATAACATCCCTGTTGGGTGTCTATGTTCAGTCTTCACTTTTTGGCACTCTAGACATCTGGCTATGTAATTTGCCACTTCCTTCTTCATTCCTCGCCAAAAATATTGGCTTCTTACAAGTGCAATTGTCTTCTGATATCTTGGATGGCTAGTGTATGACACATTATTCATTTCCTTCAAAACTGCATTCAGCTCACCAGAATTTGACACATATAATTTTCCTTTGTACATGTGAACTTCATCTTCTTTTAGCTCATAAGAATTAAATTTCTGTTAAAAATTATCTTGCTGTAATGTTTCTTTTATTTTTAGATACTGCTGATCTGAATTTTCTACTGCAATAATTTGATCTTTCAGATTAGTCTTGTACATGTTGATGGAAGCAATATGCACTTCATGAGCTCTATTGCTGAGTGCATTAACCACTTGGTTTTCTTTTCCCTTTGTATGTTTAATTTCAAAGTCATACTCACTTAGAAATTTCAACCATCTAGTTTCTCTGACATTTAATGTTCGCTGTCCAAATAAATGCTTCAGACCACAATGGTATGTCCTTAGCTTGAATTTCTTCCCCATAAGGTAGTGTTCCCACATTTTTAATGCATGTACAATTTTCACTAACTCCAAGTCATGTGTAGCATAATTCCTTTCATTTTCCTTTAATTTTCTAGACTCGTAGCATACCACATGATCTTTTTGACTAAGGAATCCACCAAGCCCTTCCTTGCATGCATCTGTGCACACAACATAATCTTCATTTGGATATGCAATCTTCAATATTGACAAACTTGTAATATGACCTTCAATTGCTGAAAACTTTCTTCACACTTGGAAGTCCATCCAAACTTCACTCCCTTCTTTTGCAAATAAGTGATTGGGCTTGCAATATTTGAGAACCCTTTTCCGAATCTTCAGTAATAATCGATAAAACCCATGAATGATATGACCTCTGTCACATTATTTAGCATTGACCATCATTTAATGGCCTCTATATTTTTAGGATCCACTGTTATCCCTTTTGTTGAAATTATATGCCCCAAGTAGCGAATCTTCTTTTGATAAAAGATACTTAGCTTAACATACAATTTATGCTCTCTTAAAAAATTTAACTGAGGGGTAATCATGCAACTGAAAATATTTCTTCATTTTCAACAACCAAGCCTCAACCTCTTCTCCCTTCATGTGCTCACCATTGAAAGTTGGTGGCTTAATCTTCCTAAGTTCACCTTGCAAGATGTATGTCTCAGGCCTTCTCCTCTGCCTCCAGACAAAATATACACTTGCGCTGCTTATTGGCCTAGAACTTGCATGAGTTCTTATGGTGGATTGCCTTGAATACTGATGGCACATGCTCATGCTTCTTGACTACCTATCATTTCCATGATCAATCCTTTTGCTCCAGGATCTAGATGTTGATACTTGTCTAGCACTAGCTGTGTGCTTAATGCCAGAGTCCTTGTTAACTTGCTTATGCAACATGTTTAAGCTTTGAAGTGTATCTTCCTAAGCCTTCATAAGCCTTTCATTATCATCTTTATAGCTATGCACTTCTCTATGCAAGCTTCTCATAGTTACAAGCTCCTGCCTACATCTTCAACCATTTGACTATGTCTCAATGTTCCCCATGCTTCTATACATACCTATGATCTCTTCCTCATGGTTGTAAGATTCCTGAGCATATTCCATAACTCAAGTCCCTAGATAAGAACCAAAGTTTCTTTTTTGTACTTCTAATTATGCAAGAAATGTGCATGTAATAATTATTGTTAGAACATGCATAGTATAAAACATTTCATTCATTAGAATACACATTATTTCTTAATCAATTTATGAATGACACATTACACCAATTCAAAAATATGATTCCTTATGCATTCCTCTTTGAAACAACTTTCCAATGACTGTACTCAAGCCTCATTATGAGTTTGACCAAAAAGTTGCAACATTTACTAGTTGCAATTTCCACTATTTTACTACTACATAAATATCTTAATTAATTTCTGAGAAATTTTAATGCCCAATTCAAAATTCTGGGTTGACAGATGTCTTCTACTCCTCGACCATTTTAATAACTATTCTCTTGTTCAAATTCGAGTTCTGAGATGAAAGTTATGGTCCAGAGAAGTTTAGGTTGTTTTACCCAATTTACCTCGATACACTACATGTGACTTCTTTTCTTCCTACACATTTTTACATACCTAGACCTCAAATATGACTCTAAGGATGTCTCATGTGGTTCATAAGCTTTTTATAGACTACTCATGTGCCCCAAACGTACTTCTGAGCAAGGAGATATGCCTTCCGGAAGTAATTTGGTGCCAAAATTTTACCCTTACTGTTTTGGTTACAACTTTCTCATACGAGCTCTGTTTAGCGAACAATTTAGCTCATTGGATATTTCTCTCAACCTCCCAACAACCGTAATGAATACAAACTGTTGATCTGGTCCATTTCTTCAATCGCCGAAAATTAATCACGACCATCGATTTACTCAACCTTTCAAACGACCGATACCTTATGGATTTTTAAATTTATCAAAGCAAATCTCGACCTTCGATCTCGAGATCAAACATGATCTTGGTCATCGATTCATCAAACTGCCTACAACTCTACAACGACCATTAAAATTCAAAATTCAACCATTCCAAGTAGAATTCGACTCTACAACTTTATAGATTGTCTCCATTAAATCTATTGAACAAATATGGGTCATTTAAACTCGAATCTTGCTCACAAATTTGGGCATTTCTCTATGGTTTTCAACCATTTTTTCCCAAACTTGTCACAGACAAAAAACTACATCAACAAATTTGTCAAATTCACACTGGTTTGAGCCCACACAAGCCCTATGTTTGAACCAAAGGGTCTGATACCATAATGTAACATACCCCAACCCAATCGAGGGACATTGTGGTGCATAATACTCATAAAAATGATTTTTTTGCTAATTGATTAATTTCCTGTAGCTTTCAACTATGAATTTAAACCATATTTAACTGCTAACTATTACTATCATTTACATGCATCTACACCATTCTAAAATAGGCATGGAATGCAACTAATAAAAACCATTATAGCATAATATAAATCATTCTCCGTTATAGAGTTAATGCACAACAAATATACTCATAATACAACACAACAACAAGATAACACACTTATCTTTAAAATAGATGTGCAACTAGTTTTTTGGGACAAACGTTCCACCCAACCATAGATTGACTATTCGAATCTCAACAACCAGTCACCCTCGCGATAAGGCTAGTTATCCAAAAAATAGGGTGGTCTCTCACTGTCCACTCACAACTAGGAAAACTCACAACTCACTGATATTCTCCTACAACTATCTCGATTTTCCACCAACTCTCTTTCTCTTGAATTTCCCAACCCAAGGAATGTACCCCTTCATTGACCTTAGTCCCTCAGGTGTCCCATTCGTTTATCAGAGTCTCTCTAGGATAGAAGTCAATAATCTTTCAACTATGAACTCAACAAAATTTACTACTAGGAAAAACTACCAGCAACATCAACAACAAACACTTGATGTTTTAGTGCAACTCACTCAGACGTTCACTCTTCAGGCATGACAATATGAATATTCAATCTTCAGCTCCAAAATGCTCCATATATGCTACACCATGCTCTAGAACTCACCCTCCATGGATGCACCATATCCAAGCTCTCTTCCTTATTCTCTACTTTCTCTTTATGCACAAAAACGCATTGTGTAAAAACTGTTGTCCCAATCCATACAAATTCCCTCCCCTTTCGCTTGCTTGTGTTAATGTTTATGCCATTATTATAGTTCTTTGCATTTCAATAGATAAGAGCATCATAAGAACAAGATCACTGAGAAATACACATTCACAAGAGACAACATTTATCCTGGGAAACCCTCTAAGGGAAGAAAACCTAGCAAAAACTTCCTTATCATAAATAACTTATACAATGTTCAAGAGATAACTCAAACCAATACAGACAGTCCTCCCCAAGAGATGCACCACTCTTCTTCTCCTCTCTCTGGTAATTGCAGCTTGCCTCATAAGATAATGAGCAAATGAATTGTGTGTTGGAAGTGAGGCGCTAGCCTCCTATATATACAAGACTGGCACGTGTGAGAGGGTTTCACTGGCAGGGTCGACCTCTCACTCTAGGTGGGTAAACCCACATTTAATTAATTCCGAGTCTTCAATAATAACTGCTGGGGCCAACTTCTTTTTCTTCCCTTTATAATTGTCCGATGACCAATTCGCAAAAGGGGATTTGGTCCTTATACAATTACCGACATGATTAATCCACAACGGGGATTAATCCTAATAATAAAATAACAATAATAATAAGAATGCTCTTCGCAGTTACATTATTTCAACACTCCCCCTTAACAAGAAGGGTATTCTTCATCAGCATCAGGCGAGAGAGGTCTACATCATCAATGGCATCAGGAGGACAGTATCGTCAATATCATCTTGAAACATTGGCTAGCACATTTACGAGTCATCGAAAGTTTTCTTCATCGACAACATCATCATTCTCGACAGAATGTCATCATCATCTGCATCAATATGATACCTCATCACAACACTAGGCTGGCACATCACAGTACTACACTGGCTCAATGTCATAGCTGATAAGATGGTAGCTCAGTGTCAGTCACATCTTGCTTTACGTCTAACAACTAGATTAGAAGCAAGGAATATCATCATCTTGCTTTACGTCTAACAACTAGGTCAAAAGCGAGGAATCAAATCATCATGCTTTACGTCTAACAACTAGGTCAGAAGCATGACTCATCTTGCTTTACGTCTAACAATGAGGTCAAAAGCAAGGAACACATCAACATCTCGCTTTACGTCTAACAACGGGGTCAGAAGCGAGGAATCATCTTGCTTTACGTCTAACAACTACGTTAGAAGCAAGGAATCAATGACATCATGCTTTACGTCTAACAACGAGGTCAGAAGCATGACTCATCTTGCTTTACGTATAACAACGAGGTCAGAAGCAAGGATCACACAGCGTCATGCTTTACGTCTAACAGCGAGGTCAGAAGCATGACTCATCTTGCTTTATGTCTAACAACGAGGTCAGAAGCAAGGATCACACAGCGTCATGCTTTACGTCTAACAGCGAGGTCAGAAGCATGACTCATCTTGCTTTACGTCTAACAACTAGGTCAGAAGCAAGGTTCACACATCGTCATGCTTTACATCTAACAACGAGGTCAGAAGCATGACTCATCTTGCTTTACGTCTAACAACTAGGTCAGAAGCAAGGAATAAATATATATGCTTCCCCTTTCAGGGAGGGTCCTTTCAGACTATACCAAGCTTATCTCGAAAGTGTTCAAACTTTACACGAGATAGAGGCTTAGTCAACACGTTAGCAACCTGTTCATTCGTGCTAATGTACTGGAGCTTCAAGGCTCCTCTCTGTACCATGTCGCAGATGAAATGATAGCGGATCTCTATGTGCTTCGACCTGTCGTGGAACATAAGATTCTCTGTCATTTTAATGCAGCTTTGATTGTCACATAGAATCGCGGTTGCTCTCATCTCCAAATCAAATAGGCCTGTCAGCAACTTTCGAAGCCATATAGCTTCGCAACTAGCAGAAGATGCGACAATGTACTCTGCTTTCGTTGTGCTGAGAGCAATACTGGATTGCTTCCTACTTTGCCACGAGATCATAGCTGATCCCAAACTGAAACAACATCCAAAAGTGCTTTTTCAGTCTGCAACGCTTCCTGCCCAATCTGCATCAGTATATCCACTCAATGTGAAGTCATGATCTCCATCATAGATGAGACCATAATCCATTGTACCTTTAAGGTACCTCATCACATGTTTTGCAGCCACTAAGTGAACATATCTGGGCTCTACCAGAAACCGACTCAAGGTGTTCATTGCAAAACAGATGTCTGGTTTGGTATTCGTCAGGTACATCAACGATCCAATAATCTGTCTGTACAGTGTGGCATCTATCAATTCTGACGAAGTATCGACCAACATCTTTAGCTTTGCTTCCATGGGAGTATTCATGGACTTGCATTCTGCATGTCGAATCTCTTTAAGATGTCCACTGTGTACTTCCCTTGGTTTAAGGAAGATTCTTTCTGGACTCTGCCATACCTCACGACCTAAGAAGTAATGCATTAGGCCAAGGTCTTTCATTTCAAATTCTGCGGCAAGTCTCTGTTTACATTCAACGATGAGCTTTTCTTCTCCAGTTAAAAATAAGTCATCCACATACAGTATAATATTACTGGTTCATTATCCATAATTTTGAAGTAGAGATTTGAGTCTGCTTTACTCTTGGTAAAGCCTAAGCTCGTCAAGAAACTGTCTATACGGCCATATCAAGCTCTGGGAGCTTGCTTCAATCCGTATAAGGCTTTCTTCAATCGACAGACATGAGACTTCCTGTCTTCAACCTCAAATCCTTGGGGTTGCTCTATATACACTTCCTCTTCGATAACACCATTCAGGAAAGCTGTCTTCACGTCCATCTGGTACAACTTCCATTTCATCTTGGCAGCAAGAGTTATAATGGTTCTGATTGAAGTGTATCTGACAACATGAGCGAATGTCTCTTCATAGTCGATACCTTCCTTTTGGGAAAAGCCACGAGTGACAAATCTCGATTTATATTTCTCAATACTTCCATCAGTAGCATGTTTTTATTTTGAAGAGCCATTTTGATGATACCACATCCTTACTTTTTGGTCTGGGAACTATTTCCCATACATCACTCTTTATTATGGATTGGTATTCCTGTGTCATGGCATCTGCCCATTCATTCTTTTGGATGGCCTCTTCAAAGCATGTGGGTTATTCATCAAGTAGATTGCACATCAAAGCCGTGTAACTGGATAATGGCTTTGGTCTTTTCACCTGTCTCGTGGTTCCTTTTGGAACACCATATTTCTCTCCATCTTGAATAAGCTCTCTTGCCCAAGCAGGCTTTCTTTTATGGGAGAAGGTCATTTGAGGAGGTTCTTGAACTTCTGTTATATCATGATCTTCATGAGTCTCCTCATTAGGGGAAGTTACAACTTCCCTTACAGGTTCTACCGCTTTAGGAACTTCCCTCACGGATTCTGTAGTCCTGGGATTTACAGGTTCCTCTTCATATACTTCTTCAAGATGGCATCTTTTCGATTTCTTAAGTGTTGCTTCTTCATCAAAGGTCACGTCCCTGCTGATCTCAATATGGCGGTGACCAGGTATGTAGATTCTGAAGGCCTTGGATACCTCACAGTATCCCACAAATATTTCCTTCTTTCCGGAGGGTTCCAACTTGTTTCTTTTCTCTTTCAGTATATGGATAAATACTGGATAGCCAAATATTTTGAGATGGCTTACCTCGGGCTTCTTTCCGGTGAACATTTCTTCTGGGGTCTTGAACCCAAGTGCACTATGGAATAATCTGTTCTGCACATAAACAACTGCCATTGCTGCTTCTGCCCATAAGCACATAGGAAGATCTTGATCGTGAATCATGGTCTTTAC
>ML784588.1:36343-52319 GCA_009831015.1 Picea engelmannii | reverse complement strand
TATAATTGTCCGATGACCAATCCGCAAAAGGGGATTTGGTCCTTATACAATTACCGACACGATTAATCCACAATGGGGATTAATCCTAATAATAAAATAACAATAATAATAAGAATGCTCTTCGCAGTTACATTATTTCAACAACTTGCTTGACTCACACACTTCCCCAAGCTGATTGTACTCATGCCCCATGTGCCCAATTACTTTGGGATGTGACCGCTCACACCCACCCCTTACATGTATTCAATGATTGGCTTTGGGAACACTCAATCGGAAAATTAGAAAGTACATACATCAATAGAAAAATTAGGAAAAATGGGTTGAACCAATATACATGGGTAATTCCCCCTAAGACCCCTCTTGGCCACTATCCTAGATTCTCCCTTCTCATGTGGATTAATTCAACCCCCTTCTTTGTCCATGTCCCCTTAGCAACTGGCATCACATTTTATTATTAAAACATAGAAATACAATTCACATATTACATCGCTTGGTTGTAGCCACACATTATCTATACATTAATCATGAATTAAACTAGGGATTATAGTGGGGATGTTACAATTAGTGAACTGGCCGACTCGACCATCGGTCATCATCCATGAATGATTTTCATTGGAGGATGAAACTCCTTATCAACTCAGTCGACCCGACCATTAGCCGTCGACCATTCCTATTGGCTGACAAAAACACTTATCCAATTTAGTCAACCGGACCATTGGCCATTGACTGCCTCTGGGATAATGTGGCATGACATGTCATCATGAGGAGTGAAATTGGATAACATGGCATGACATGTGGATGTTGATGTGACATGACATGTCATCACTCTCTTTTCGTCATTGGCCATTGACCGTTTCTCTTGGATGCACTGAACACCTTGCCAATTCGGTCAACGCCCGACCATCAACCATCACATAATAAAGATCATTGTCATTCATTATGCATAATAAGGATCACCATCAATGGAATCACCATCATTCATTATGCACACCAAGGATCACTATCAATGGAGTCTTGTTACCAATTATAATCTTTCAACAAATTTACTACCAAGAACTTCTACCCATTGTACTAAATAGTTGATCTCTTGGAGCAACTCAAGGTGTTATTTACTTCACTAAGATCGATTTCGACTCTAAATATCATTAGGTTCATATGAATCCTCTCTATAGTCTAAAAATGGTTTCTGAGATCAAATTCAAGTTGTATGAATGGTTTGTGATGTTGTTTGAGTTCACTAATCCCCAAGCAACATTCATGTAGTTGATTGATGATGTTTTCCACCACATTTTGGAATTTTTATTGTATTTTACCTAGATGATATACTCATCTTTAATGGTTCATGAAAGGATCACATGGAACACGTGTGTATCAAGTTACATCTATTGCACACACATAAATTACGATTCATGTTAAACTAATCCTAGTTTGTATAACAATCCATCTCTTCTTTGGGATTTATCATTAATCAAGCTAATTTTTTTGGATCCCATAAAATCTCTACCCCTCTCTCAATGGCCCTTGCCCCCCTCTAGCACAAATTTGAAGAGTTTAATAGGAGATATGAATTATTACAATAATTTCATGAAACAATTTTCTCATATTGCACACCCTCTCCATTAATGATCCAACCAAAATATTTTCAAATGAACCCTAGAAGCACAAGATGTCTTTACCTATATTAAGGAGATCTTATCTTTAGAAATTGTTCTTCGTTTGTTAGACCCCTAGCTACCCTTTAATACCGAGAATGATGCCTCTTGGTGTCCAATTGGTATAGATCTTAAATGGAGAGGACACTTAAATGGAGAGGAAACCTCATCATTTACCATACTAAAATACCAAGATTAATTAAAATACCTATGAAACATATTTTTACACCTACTATAGGAATTAAAATTGTAGTGACATTACATACTTGGTAGAGAAATTATGTTACAAACATATCACCATCTATTTATATTTTTGAAATATCAATCTACATTTTAAGAACATAGACACATTAAATGAGCCTCTTACATAAAACATATTGACCTAACAATGAATTATAACAAATGCATCCCTAACAAAGTAATAGATAGGGTGAAAGTCCCTCCATTTCATGTATTGCACATATTTGATGTGCACTTTTCTACCTATGAAGAATGGAAACATATGTATTTAGAAAAATCTTATTTTGGCTCCATTAGGCAATCCCTTGAGCAACACACCATCATTAACCAAACCCATTTCATACATAATCCAACATGGCTAGCTATATAATATCAACTAGTTGTATGATCCTCATGGCCCTACGCAAGTCATTTTCTTTAGGGAGACACAACCTTCTACCCATGGTAGTCAATTTTGAACCATTAAAATCATGTAGCATCTCGAATGCTAGTTTCTCTAGCTAGCCATGCATAAGCATGTTGATAATTTCATTTGGCACTACACTTTATGTAGTCAAGCCAAATTGGCTGACCAAAAGTTGGGTTTGTCCATATTCAATAAATAACTTATTTACAGATTGGTTGAATACCTTAAGCAACTATTCATGCAAATAGATTAAACATCATTACACTGGTGTACTACATGGTTAAAACCCTAAAAGAGGGAAATAGTCTATGTATTTAGGCAATGTGGCCACATGAGGCAATATATTAATCCAAAAGGAAAATTTTATATATGAGTTACTCATGATTGATCATTAACAAATGACCCTCTGTTCTCTTTAAGTAAGTATGATGGACAAATTGGGTGTTAATCGATTGATCAATATAGCCATTAATGTCAAGGATAATATGAACGGTTGGATCACATTATGTCTACAACATATTGTGACTATCAGATTACTTAACTACAAATGTTACTAATGCATATTAAGGAAACACACTTTACCTAAAGACACACTAGACCAAGTAGAACTTAACGAACTCCTAAGTGTCTAAATATCCTAACATCCCCCCTTAAGAACAACTTAAGATAAGATTGAAAGATTTACAAATGTGACACAATAGCAAAATGAAGGAGGTATTAGATCTTATCCACGCTTAATGAAAACTTTTTGAACCCTTGGCATAGACAAAGTTTAGAGAACTTCAACCTTGTAAGAGGATTTGTGAAAATTTTTACAACTTGATCATCCGTAGGGAAAAATATCACTTCAAGAATGTGATCTTGAATAAGATTTGTGTTCAATTGCACATGTAACTCAATGTGTTTACTTCACTAATGTTGAACTAGATCTTTGGCGATCTTGATTAAACTATGATTATCACACCTGAGCGTGGTTAGATGTGGTTGCTAGAATCCAAGATCGAAAAGGATCTGTGAAATCCACAAGGCTTCTTGACTTGCATTAATTGTTGTTGAACACTTTTCTTTTGCTAAGAAATATCTTGTTGCTTCTTACAATACCAAGTGAGAAGTCCATAACCAAGACTGAAAACATAACTTGTAAGAGAATTGGGTTGCTAAACTAATATGAATCAATGAAACTAACCAACAAAGGAACTGTAATGTATCCCAAACTAAACTATACCCCAAATATACTAAAGTATCTTTTTGCTACTTTCTAATGGTTCTCATGGGGGTGTTTTCATACACAAGAGAACAAGGACATAAAAGAGGTGATGAAGGTCACATGCATACTTAGACATGAAAATAAATTTCTTTCCTTGGTTTGTAATAGTTGGAGGCCAAGGAAATAATGGAAAGAACCTATGTCATTTTGAATTTTTTCTTAAAGTTAGGTTTTGCATGGTTTAAAAGTTTGGGGTCTCCAATAGTTAGAATAAGGTCATTAACATAAAGAACAAGGATTACAAGATGGTTACCTACTTTCTTAGTATATACGTTGGAGTCATAATTACATCTAGAAAAAACTTGTGTTAAGAATAAACATATCCATGTTAGTATACCAAACCCATAGAGCTTGCTTAAGGCCACACAAGGATTTCTCAAGGAAGCAAAACAAGGGCAGATTCATTTTGAACATAGCGAGGAGGTTGGTCCATGCAATTTTCTTCTTGTAAATACTAGTGCAAGAAGGAACGTTTAACATCCACCTAATAAATGTCCCATTTATGTGAGGCAATAAGGGCTATAACAAGGTGGAAGGAATTACTTTTCGCTATGCGGCCAAATTTTTCACTATAGTTAATCCCTTCAACTTGAGAATATCATTTGGAAACTAACTAAGCTTTATGTCTTTCAACACTTCCATCGGTTGCTTTCTTAATTCTATACACACATTTACATCTAACAAGTTATCTTACTTTCAAAAGAGAGACAACATCCCAATTATCACTCACAATTAAGGAACGATATTATTCATTCATTATTGTGTCCCAATCTGGATGGCTATAAGCTTTTGCAAATGTTTCTGGATCATGGGTCTTTAAATATTGAGCGAAGAGCGAGGAGGTCCATTGGAATTGTGAACAAATATGACGCTACTCTGTGGGATCACTGGAAATATCACTAGCACATTCTCATGTCATATGAACCTATCTAGGAGGCAATGTTATTGGTGCATGTTCATGTTCAATAGAACCAAATGGAGGATGATGAAGAGGTGGATGTGGATTTTCATCCTCATTGTGATCATTTGAAGAAGATACTAAAGTATGATCATTAACAAAAAAGTTCAGAATAGAATATGGCTCACATCAGAATCACAGTTCATAGGCCAAACATGGCACAAACACTAAATTAGGCTCGTTAGCTGAAAGACCTTCATCAAACTTAACATCTATTCCAATAATAATTTGATTGCAATTATGTTGAAGAAGTCTAGATAATATTTTGCATCTTTAGAATATCCATCAATAATTCAGTTCTCACTTTTAGGTTATAATTCTTTCCTTTTCTCATCGGGAATGTGAGCGCATGCTTCACCACCAAACACACAAAAATGGCTTACATCTCGTTTACCTTTCCTCCATACTTATTTCAGTGTTATGTTTTAAAATCCTTCGCGGGAGTGTGATTGATTTTGTAATTGGAACAATTAATGTCTTCCACCCAAAAATTAAGACTTAATCCCAAATTATAATGGATCATCGAACTCACCATTTCCTTTAACGTGTGATTTTTTCTTTCAAAAACACCATTTTGCAGTGGTGTATATGGAATAATATGTCGTATATGAATTCTTAAGCAGCGTAGTAAGTTGTAAATAGGTTGTTAACATATTTTTCTCAATTATCTATTCTTAAATTCTATAGTTGATGTCCAAATTGTTTTTTTACAAAGGTCTTGTAGGCCCAATATATGTCGAGATCCTCACTGTTAAGTTTTAAGAAATAAACCCAAGAGAATATGTATAAGTCGTCAATGAAATTTAATAAGTAATTGAACCTAAATAAATAAGGAGAAGGAGGTGAACCACACAATTCACTATGGACAAGCTACAAGGCGGCCAAGGTGTTTCTTCATTGTTTCATCTATGGCCTCCATCTTCTTAAAACATTTTGATTTTGGATGATCTTCTTTCCTACAAAAATTACAATGTCTTTCAATCATATTACATTTTGTTTTTGTTCCTTTGTCACCATTGTGAGTAGGAGATCGCTTAGAGTGTTTGGGACCCTTATTTTGCTTCTTGTTGTGATGATGTCTCTTCTTTAAATGCTTGGATTTATCATTTTGATGGGATACTAAGGCTTTGTTATATGTACCTATAGTACTAATCACTCCAAGGTGCATGATCTTCTCTTTCTTTCTAATTGAAGAATCACAAAAATATTCAAAAGTGGGTGGCTTGTAGGAATCCCCTAGAGCTTATTTGGTGGAGTGAAAAGTATATACAAAAATAGAATATGCACTACCAAGCTTAGCAAGAATAGCATAAATCAATCGGTCATCTTTCTTTGGTATTTTACAGTGTCGGTAGTAAAAGTCTAATTGTTTTAAACTTAGATAGATAATAATCCATGGAAGAGAAATCAATGGGATTTAAGGAAGTCGATTGGTTTTTGAGCGAGCGGGCTCAAATCTCATAGTATTTACCAAATATGGTTTCCAACATTGTATAAGTGTCATCTGTTTTGTCAATTCCTTGAAGGTGAAATTGTAAATTAGTAGAGATGGACATTGTGATTAATATGGATGTGCTTCATAACTTTTATTATCCCATTTGGATTTTTTTGGGGCATCAATGAGGTGAATTTCTTTTCCCAAGGTAATACAATTAAGTCATTTACTTCGTAGTACATCATCCACACAAGATTCCATGAGAAGTAGTTTGAACATGCAGGTAAAAGATCACATGGACTATCCATATTAAAATATGAAAGCATGATGACTTCAAAATTAAAAACTTACTATCTAGATGGAAATGTCTCAAAAAAATAGGTAGTTTAAAAAAAGAAAATACAATGAAAATGGACTATGAATGTCAAAGTTATGCCCTTTTTAAGAAAGGCATAAAAGATAACCAAAGTTCCACATGGAAGGTAAAGGATGGCCTATGTGGTAATGGGTGCACAATGGAGTTTTTGAGTAAAAGAAAAGAAGTTTCACTTGTTTAACTTTACTTAAAAGTTCAATTTTACAACTAAGTTATTTTTACATGAAGTGACCTAATTTTATAAGATAAGTGAGAATCACTTTTATAATGAAGTTACTTAAAGTTGTATACAAAAAGTAACTTAAAATAAGAACATTAAAGTTTATTTATAATGATTCACTTTTATAATTTAAATGAAATTGTCTTTAAAATAAAGTTATGTGATAACTTAAAGTTATATTTTTTTTCAAAAAATAATTTAATGGAAAGAAAGACTTTAATTCAATACCTCTTAGTTAATAAAGTAAATTTGAACCAAGTAAGAACATTAAAGTTTCTTTATAATGTTTCACTTTTATAATTTAAGTGAAATTGTTTTATAATTTAAGTGAAATTGTCTTTAAAATAAAATTATGTGATAACTTAAAGTTCCATAATTTTTTTCAAAAAATAATTTGATGAAAAGAAAGACTTTAATTCAATACCTCTTAGTTAATAAAATAAATTTCAACCAAGTGAGTTGATGAAAAATACATATCAAATGTTATGAATGACAATGCTTTGTTTTTGGTCTTAAAGTGCAAGCTTACTCCAAAAATCTTTTCTTTTGCATGCGAAAACTTCAACATAGCTGCATACAAAAACAAGTGAAAATTAAAAAAAAACATTTTGAAACTTAACAATATCATGGTTAGATCTTGGTTCTAACCTTCCTAAAAAACTGTGAGTTTTCTCCCTATTTATTATTTGCTAAGATCACGATGTCTAGAGGAAAGAGCATATACAAAAAATAATATGCTTTATATTTAGTTTCTAGTTTGTCGAAATCCCATAAGGTGCATAGCAAATAGCATACATAAACCAAAAATGTAGAAAATTAGGAATCTCAATAGAAAAATGAAATATTTTCATAGTATATAAAAAATTAAAAACTGTAATGAATCTTTATAACTTTAGATTGGTTGTATCTTGTAGAAAATAAAACATTTTCATGTTAAATCAAAAGTAATTTTAAGTAAATTAAGTGATCTAGACACGATGGAACAACTCTCCTAGCTCATAAATACATAATACAAAAAAATAGAAAACCCTTAATACATTCAGTGAGTGGGTTTTCATAAAGGATTTGATAAAATGTCCGATAAAGATGGTATTTCCACATGGGTCAAACACTTTAAGTAATCACTCATAGAAATAGATCAAACTTTAGTACAATAATGTATTACATGATTAAAATCCTGAATGAGGGAGACAGTGGTTGACCCCCAGCGAACATGACCACCCGAGATAATATATTAATGCAAAAATAAAATTTTACACGAGTTTCTCACAATCTATCATCGACAAATGACCTTCCATGCTCTTTAAATAGATATCATGGACCAATTAGGTGGTAAGTCATGGATCAATATAGTTATTAGTATCAAGGAGAATATAAATTGACAGGTCACTTTATGACTAGAATATATCATGATTGTCGGATTACCTAAGTACAAATGCATACTAAAGAAACACAATAAAAAAACACACTTTACTGAAACACACATTAGACCAAGTTAATCTTAAATAAATCCTAAGTGTCTAAATAACCTAACAATACTAACTATTAACCATTCCTTCTTGTCCCTCAATCAATTTTGTCAATGGCTTATCAACTACATTAAGAAAGCACTATTTTTTTTTTATAGTTTGTAGATTCTCCAAAATAGATATTTTTTATTCCCTTTGCTAGGGCAAGTAATGCCCACCAAGTAGTGTAATTGTTCTTCCCTAATGTATGGGCTCAATTTTATTTCCCCCCAACCATAATTTTTTTATCGATACTCTCGTTTCCTTGAAAACTTTTGGAAAACACTTTGGAAACTCTTAGGGTATAATCTCTACTATTCTATTTCCCTCCATCCACAATTCAATCTTCAAACTAAGCTACTGAACGTAACACTAATTCAGGCCCTCTATGGATATTATGCCTGAAATAATTAATGGGATTGTTACCTTCATGTTCTTCAACATTGTTATAACTATGTCATTCATACTTCCACTAACCATTCCAATTTTGAAATCTATTATGGCTACCATCCTTTAACCCATTTAGGCAACCCCATTCTCTGTCCTCTAGTATCTCTATCTACATATTAACGAAAAGAATGAGAGCAAGTGTAATATCCCTAGGTCGAGCCCCAACTGTAAATGTAATGATGTACTTAAACTGGTGAGCTATTTTATATCTTTTTGGCATGCATCTTCCATGGTGTAGTGCGCGCATGTACTGTGCAGTAAAATGATGAAATGGACACATTCCAGGATACCGTGCGCAACAAACTTAAGTGCGCGTGATTTTGAGGCCAGGAAGCCTTTGTGTATATATTGTGTTTTATAGGCTGGTGAGTCAGTTTTTTGATGATTAGGTCGGAGAGCCTAGATGTTAAAGGCCAGTGAACCTATTTTTGTATATATATAATCATTAATATAAAATACGTTGCTGCGCACAGACCAACCACGATAAAAGAGTATGGGGGACTAAACTCCACTAGTTAGGGAAAGGGGGGGGCAAAAGTTAAGGAAAATGGGCTAAGCTAGGAAGCTTAAGCCAAAAAAGAATATTATATTAATATTTCCTAAAATATAAAGTATGGATAATTATTTTATCCTAAGTTCCAAAGTTGGGGACAAGTGGGTCAAAGTAGCTCCCAACATGACAAGTGTCAAGTTGGTGACATGCATACATATTGTTTGGACTTAGTTCATTTTTGGGGATTCCTTCAATCAGATAGTCATCCATTCAGCGATACCAGGAGCATTCACTAAGGTAGTCGGTTGTCCTCCATACCTTCTTGTCACTGTACCTAAACCTATATCCAGAGCCATACTTGTTGTTTAGTTGGTTAGCTTGAGAGTTGGACTGAAGAAGCGGGTTGTCAGGCCCGTGGGATATTGAAGAGGTGGATTGTCAGGCCCGTGATCAATTTCTCTCTCGGTGAGAGAATTGTTGGGAATTGATTTCTTGAAGGTGCTAAACTACAAATACAGGGCTCTGAGATTTCCTATCTAGCTTGTTGCTGAAGTCCTGGAAGGGAAGTGGGGCAGTTGAAGGATTATTGAGCAGAGAATGGGCACACTTCCTGGGGTGGGACAAACATGTGGGGAATGAGGGACAATAGGTTGTTAGTTTGAGTTGGCACCTGTGACGAAGTCTTTCCTGTTGTCTGAGATAATCAACCTGGTTATGAACCCCTTTACCTGCGTGGAGTTTAGTCCCAACTCGGGGGTGGCCCACTACTGAGAGTGATGAGCAGTGTGGTCTAAGGTTGGGAGGTTTTTGGAAGGTCTGCACGCAATTGGTGATATTTTTACCAAGATAAGTGTCGATTGTGTGATAAATTTACACACTGCATTATTATTTATGTACTTATTTTTATGGGTTTATCCTATGTATGGTTATAACCGTCTTTATATTTATGGGTATTTCCTGTATATGCTACATGTATATGTTTACTGTTATTTTAGTATGAATCCGTACATTCACATAATGTATTTGTCTGTTTACATTCCGCAAGAATGTTGTGTGTATATGTTTTTAATTGCATGCACTTCAAGAAAAAATTATGTGGCATAGCTCAATGGGATGCTGGGTATGTTACAGTATGTTAAGCAGAGAATGGAGGAGTTTTTTTGGAGTAGCATGTCTTGACATGGGTGGTCGGGGATGTTACAACAAGACACTGACTTTATGAAAAAACTATCCACTATTAAATATCAATTTAAAAAAAAACATTTCAGCATTCCCAAGATGAAGATAAATACTTTAATGATTGTCCCCAATTCCATTCATGATTTTAGTTTGGAGATAGAGTTTGGCAACATATGGATAAAAAACACTTAAAAAGATAGAATCACCATAAGCTCAAGCCCATCTGATATAGACAATACACCATCATTTGGTAGATTGAAAACAATGCTTTCACATTAGACCTCCCACCACAGGTTGTTCTTAATAATGTCATTAATGTCAAACAATTTAAGTTGCATCAATTATCATGCAACTTGAAGATGAAGTCTAGATTTCAACATATACCATTCTATATTTTTAGCATTGATTATGCTTCATTGCTAGATGTCTGCACCCATTCTATCAAGAATAAGCACACCACCACCTATTTAGTGGTACACAAGGTTGTACTCCTATTGTCATAAAATGGTTACCACAACAATCTTTGGCTTTGTACATTCTCTAACTAGTGCGAAAAGTGGGAACACTTTCAATGAAATAAGGTGGAATTGATAAGCAAGCCCACATAGCCAACCGGGAGCATGCATCCCAAAGAAACATAACACTTAGAAGAGCATGAAGCCAATGAAAAAGGATAGAAAAAAAATATTATTTGTATATTATTATTTATTAGCCAACCGGGAGCATGCATCCCAAAGAAACATAACACTTAGAAGAGCATGAAGCCAATGAAAAAGGATAGAAAAAAAATATTATTTGTATATTATTATTTATTTAGTGAGTAGATGTGTTATGTAATGAAATTGAAGTTTACTGACAGATACCATCAGTCTTGAAGTGAGTAAGTTGTGGGAGTTATAGTGAAATAAATCATCATGAAAAAATATATAAATAAAATAATACAATCTTATTTTAAGTCATATAATAAAATAATATCAAATCATCGTAAGTCTAAAGCATTTAAAATATGATAAAATTATTACAGGAACTTTAACTTTTTAAGCATTCGTAGATCTTTTATGCATTCATAGATTTAGATTTGTGTGACATATCTTCACACCGTTCCTTAAGTTTTTCAAATACATACTGTTAAAATCAATAAAAAAATATTAACCATAGCTATGTTATCAGGCCTTCTTGGCGGCTTGGAATGCAGCGTGCACGAGCAGCTCGGATTCTATTTTCCTGGTTCCACATGGAAATTCATACCTGGTTAAACCCATCAGCTTCAATGGTCCTTGCAACACTGGTAGTTTGACTGCACAGGTAATAATCGAGATGTTCTCATTTTGCAATATATATTTTGCTAAGAATTAAACATCATTTTCTGTCATATAATATCCCTGAATATCTAACAGATATCAGGAAGAATAGTTGCCCCAGCTGATCCCTGTAACTGGAATCCCGAAGAGCGCACGATATGGCTTCAATTCTCCAAGGTGCAAGGATTAACTATCCATGGCGGAGGGATTATTGATGGATCAGGCGAGAAATGGTGGGCAGGTTCTTGCAACAGAGACCAAAATCAAGTAAGACACATTGTTGCCCAAAATAAATAATTATTGTTTGATGTGTATTCATAGCTTAGTTAAATGGCTATAGTATAGTATAGTATCTGGTTGCCCTCTGGATTTCAAATTGTATCCTATTATTAGTTAAATCTAAGCTAATAAATTTGGGTAATTTAAGTATATATCTTTTAAATTTTTACATGGTGATATCTTTGGAGAAAGTAGTTTTATTATTAACATTCTCTTTTTATTTTGTGCTACACAGGTGTGCCTAAGTGTCCCATTCGTAAGCTTACTGAAACATTTCTTCTCCTGAATTGATTATGAAATTAAAGGTATTGCTTCAATTTCATAGCTTTTTCGCATTGCTCACATAAAATTGAATACAGGCATTTGTGGTCAATTCTAGCTCAAATGTGCATTTGAGAGATTTGACGTTCCAGAACAGTCAAAAATTTCATGTTGTAATATCTCTTTCAAAACATGTTGAAGTCGAAAACTTGCAAATTGTTGCGCCTGGAGACAGTCCGAATACAGACGGAATTCACATCTTCACCTCCGAACATGTAATGATTCGGAATTGCACAATCGCAACAGGTTGCCATAAATGATAATATGCTTTCTTTTTCTCTTTTGTACTCTAATTGGCCGTTATCCAGAAAACAAGATTGTAATAATCAAAATCCTTTCAAACTCTGCAGGAGATGATTGTGTTTCGATAATTGCACAAAGCTCACATATTCAAGTCAACGACATAATTTGTGGGCCTGGGCACGGAATAAGGTAACGACGTGTTCTAGTTTAATATGGAAATTATATCGTAGACAGGAAGGAGCTGTTAATGATGTTTTTGTATGAGCAGTATTGGAAGTCTGGGCAAGTATAATGCAACAGATACAGTTTCAGACGTGGTTGTTAATCGAGCTTCACTGTCTGGCACACAAAATGGACTTCGCATAAAAACATGGCAGGTAATTAAATGTTAATTCATGATCACAATGCGTCCAATTTATTCAATCAGAGTTGACAAATTATATATCCAGTGGAAGAAGAACTCTCAACCTCTAATTTTGTTAATACAGGGGGGTTCTGGGTATGCCCAAGGAATAATTTTCCAACATGTAAAAATGATTAATGTCTCAAACCCTATTATTATCGACCAATATTACTGTGCCGGTTCATCGCGATGCAATCAGCCAGCGCCATGCAACAATCAGGTAAGTACAATTCGCTTTGAAATAAGGGAAAATTCTGTACGAGGTTTGTTTCGCAGCATTGAATCTCTTCGTTTGCTGTTGTGCTGAATATAGACTTCGGCTGTTCAAGTTAACAACGTGACATACACAGGCATCACCGGCACTTCGGCAACGCAAGAAGCAATAAAGCTTGCGTGTAGCGCGACTGTTCCGTGTACAAATATCGTGCTGGAGGATATAAGCCTTCAGTTGAATAACGGAGACACACCCTCTTCTTTGTCGGCTAACGTGCAGGGTTCTAGCACTGGCCAAGTCATTCCTCCTGTTCATTTCTCATCACCGTCTTTGTAAACATGAAGTTGATGTATTACAATTTGTAAGGTGAGAAAATATTTACGTCGAAAGGCGGCGTATATCTATTGGCAATGGGTACATTTAATAGGTGTTTAGTTCTTAATACGTTTTCTAAGGACGAGATTAAATATGCCTAGAATATTTTTAGTCGTCACAATAAATAAATGGTTCTGATTTCATCCATTAACTTCCGAGCTGTTATAAAGACATCCGTTTATATGTTTACTTTTTTATATTTACCTAATCGTTACTTTTTTACAGTTACCTAATAGTGTTTAAAAATTACTGTATTCACTAACTAACTAGATCTCTCACAACTAACTAGATCTAACAAATCAAAACCAATCTCTAATGTAAACATTAATTCTAACACCCTCCCTTAATCTTTACATCACAAATAACAATACCAAAATCACATAACAATATTTTGTACTCTAATCAGTGTCTGATGTGGTCTTCATCAACATCTTGCTTCACTTATGAAATTTCATAGACTATGCTCTTTCTCACCCATTCATTCGAGCTACCACTTTTTTCATTGAAGATACATTCTTGTAGTGACTGGACTACTAACCATTATGTTGACATACTCCCATCTGTTGAAATACATGGTCTGTCGCCGATTCACCAGTTATCTAGGAAATCAATCTATTATATATATACTTCCATCTATCAAAGTACATGGTTTGTCGCTATATTTGTTAGTTATCTAGGAAACCAAATATAGACACTAAATGCACCATAATTCAGTCACACAACTTGACCTCTTTCACACAAAGACACAAACTATACACATAACCAATAGTCGTTGTTCTTGGGTCACCACATCCTCCAAGAACCAAAAACTGTAACAAACTATAGACATAACCAAACCAGTGACCATGTTCTTGTGGCAAGGATGGACTTCTGCATACACCAACTTAAATTATGTTACTCTGTTTGATAAGAGGTTCTTCATTATATAATTTTACAAATTAAGAAAACTTCTAGATTCTAGAAAAATAAACAATGCACACTTATCAATAAGACCGACAACAAAAAAAAACATTTTAACAAGATGTCTTAATGAGCCACTTGTTGTGCCATTGCTCATTTATGCTCACCATGGAATACACTTTCACTCCTTTCAAAAATTTGCCTACCATGCTTGCATCTTCAAATGCAATCATCTATGCCATTAACAATGGTGTAGGCTAAACGTTCTATGAAATGAGGGGATTTTTCGAGGACACTTGCTCGAACTTCGGTGAGAAATTGTTAGATTCGTAGATTTGAGTGCTTATTTTTGTATAATCCAAGTGCTTCTGGGATTTTTCAGCATTCATTTCTACATTCATAAATGGATTTTGAACAACAAAAAATAGTGATTCGTGTAAATTTATATCGCCAGATTCCGACGAAAAAAACCATTTCGTAGAATAGCTAGACAATGCCATTAACAATTGCGATGAATAGTTCATGTTGCAGATAAATGGATGGAATATGTCACTGTCAATAGTTGTCATGTAGTATTGATCAAAGTTAGTGATACTTGGCCAATTACAATTTAAGGATTTTATAGCTAGCCAACTGTTACATTCAATTCCTCCAATTTCAACATAATTGCATCTCATAGACTCATTTATGTGGACTTCCATAAACCCTTTGTTCAAGCTCCAATACCCTTTACAAATGTTTTCTCGTAAAAAACATCACAAGAAAATTTGGAGGAGACAATATCAGATATCGTAGGGAACTTGGAATCAAAGTATATTATAGACTCCATCTGGAAATAGTATTTCAAGACTGAAGAGAGTACAAACACTTTAGGATTTAGAAAGGCTAGCTCAACTGCATCTTGTAATTTTGCAGTGATAAATAAAAAAAATGTAGATAATTTAACATCCCATGTAGAGAATTTGACATCCCATGCAGGACAAAGATTTCTTACATCTGAAACGGACGCTCAGATCTGTATCCTCCCTCTCCTTGGTGACGACTCATCCATGCCTGCAGATATCCTTCAACAAACTCACTCAAACATGGACACATAATTCTTCACACACTCCACTCTTACACATTCGTGGGCACTCCACTAAGGGAGTTACACCCAAAGATCCTAACTCTAATACCAACTTAACAATCTATCATGCACAAAACAATTTCTATATTTTTATTATTCACTCTCACCCATATTTATATATGAAGTTTCATCAACAACATAACAAACTCTTAAAAAATCTCTGAACCAAATCCAACAACTAACTAAATTGAACAAATCCAAACTTATTTTTAAGGTAAACATTAATTCTAACATATCATTATTACTCTTAAAACTAATTCTTAGTTTTTCTCATATTAAAATTTCTCCTCTGTTTTAAGTATATTAGTTTTAAGGGTCCCAATAATAGATGGAGTGTCTTATGAAAATGATCATATGAAAAGTATTTCTATTTGTAAGAAAATTGTAAAACAGTCTTTGTATTATTAAAAGGGTCCGTTTTCGGTACGTTCTCTAGATGAAGGAGTTAAAAACAAAATCGATTTAGCAACTTGGATAACATGTCATGACTGGTATGATTTGATAATAGCTAAGAATATTACGACCAACATTTGGATAATAACTAAGTACTTTTTCCAAGTTATATTGCAATTTAGTGTTGATTTTGGAATTAACTGTTTTTAATTAAACAAATTTATATTGTTTTTTGTT
>ML784588.1:20087-34847 GCA_009831015.1 Picea engelmannii | reverse complement strand
GAAGATCCAACTTTGTGAAATAGATTGATCCATGTAGTTCATCTAACAATTCATCAATGACAGGAATGAGAAACTTATCTTTAATAGTGATCTTGTTGAGCTCTCTATAATTTGGACACATACGCCATGAGCCATCTTTCTTGAATACCATTACCACCGCTGCATAGTAAGAAATTTGGCTAGGTCTAATAATGTCAGCCTCTAACATTTCTTCAAGCACGTTCCACTTAATAGTGGCACATTACCCCTTATTCACGGATCATGTCTTCAAGCTTCATGGCATGCCTCATTCTATCGTTTTTGATAGAGATCCCAATTTCACCAAGAATTTTTTGCAAGAACTATCAAGGCTACAGGGCACCCAATTACATCTCAACACCACCTATCATCCCCAGACTCACCCAATTACATCTCAACACCACCTATCATCCCCAGACTGATTCCCAAACTAAAGTTGTCAAAAAGTGTTTGGAAACGTATTTGAGGTGTTTTTCATCTAAAAGGAAAAATCAATGGGCTTAATCATTACCACTAGATGAATGGTGGTACAACACTTCTTACCATACAACTACTCTCATGACTCCTTTATGGACAAAACCACTTTGAGTTCTCTCATACATGCCTGATGTCTTGAAGGTCCAGGAGGTTGACCAAAATCTTATAGTTCGAGAGGCTATTATCCGTACCCTCAAAAAGAATTTGGTCATGGCTCATAATCACATGAAGCAACAAGAAGATCAAGGTCGCTCAGAACGTCAATTTGCTGAAGGGACCAGGTGTTTCTTTGACTGCAATCTTATAAGAAGACTTCAATCAAGGCCGACCATTGTCACAAACTGGCGCCCAAATTTTACTGTCCTTATATAGTTCTCAAGTGCGTGGTTGCATCCACAAGTAGTCTTGGACCAACGTGAGCGTTGTCTTTGTCAGCACACCATCAATGAAGTGTTAGTACAGTGGAAAGATACACCTCCAACCAAGGAGCCAACTACGATTCTGCAACAATTTCCTCATCTCAATCCTTGAGGACAAGGTTGTTTTTAAGGGGGAGAGCATGTTAGGGACCTAACCTCTCTAACCCCTCACATAGGTAGAATAATATATTTTCCATGTAATAAAGACCAACATTAATAAGGCCTAGTAATAAGAAAGAATAAGTCAAATGTAAGAAGACCTAATAGAAGCTTCTGCTTCTAGAAGATCTTCCTCTAGATTGTTCTTTTGGTAGATAGATTTAGTATAAATAGGAGTTGAAGGCAGGATAAGTTTTTGTCTTGATAATTATTGTAATAGAGCACTGCTTTGCTGGAGGTTTCCCCCTCTAAGAGGTAAGTGAACATTTTTTCCTATCAATAAAGGTATTACTCTTTTGTTGTAGTTTCATCTATTGTGTTGTTCTGATGTTATTCTCTGCAATATTTATATTTTAGGCTATTATAATAGATCTAGTACCTTACAAAAATCACATAATTGTGTGAGTTGTGTAATTTACGTCAACTTTCAAAGGGAATAATTACCCATGTTATGCAAGTTGTGTGAAAGTCACATAAGACAATTTGTCTTGTTTTTATCGTACTTAACATATTGTTAAAATTATTGGAATTGTATTTAATAACATTACAAGTATAACTATGAGTAATGGATTTGGAACTACAAACCAAAACTTAATATCAATTTACACATCTAATGTTAATTGTAAATGATCTGGAATTTTTACTTGATCTTTAACCATTACTTGCATGTGAATTTATTAATTGTTAACGAACTTTATGAATGCAAAATTAAAGGAAATTCATCAACACATAAACATGTAAACATACTATATAAGAACAAGAATTGGTAACAAAGTTCACCAGACTTCCTGGATACCTCTCCGGGCCACTTTCCAAATGGGAAGGCCGATAGATTAAGTATTCAAATGCTTACAAAGTGACTTTTGAGTTCTATCTGTCATATACAGTAACAGACTTCAACAACAACTGCAAGATGAAATTCTGAGACTTTTAAGTATAAACATGGATAGCTTTCTGTTTATCTGGAAGGTTCTGTGAGCACTTTTTTGTCTGGATGCATGAATGCAAAAAATGAAGCTGGATCTGGAATCCTTGCGAACAATCGAGACTTTTGAGTATAAACTCGATATATTTATGAAACTGGACTCCAAATGCCCTTTTTGACACTATTCCCAATTTGCCCCTGATTGTACAGTCCATACGGCCTCGAGATGCGTGTCAATTCTATACCACCTCGAACTGCTTTCAAATTCACTTCAATCATTGTGCAACATCACCTCGATCTGCGTGCCTATCTCTACCTACATCAAAACTCATTCTCCCTCCTCGGGATTCGTGCCCATGCTCCATTTAAATAATAAAAAAACAATGGTTTTTGGGGGGCGCGAGCTATGGGCCACGCACCCTCCGAAATCCTCCACATCGGTGTATGTTTTAAGGTTTTTGCGTTGTTCCTTGCAATGTCCCATGGCGGTGGCGCATTGGTAGTGGAAGTGGTTATTGGGGCGGAAGTCCCGGGGTCAAACCCGCGGGCTTCCCCTCCTTGGCGCGATTTGTTATATCACATGATTTATATTATGGTTTTGGCGCGCGATTTTTGGTGTAATATATATGGTATCACATATATATATGACATAGTTTTAAACAAATATTTCGGGCGCACTATGTTTTAAACATATGGTTGTATTACATATGTTTTATATGATTTTAAATCCATTATATTATAGTGCGTTTGGCTTATGGTTTGACATTTGGATTTATGTTATGGTTTTAATACCAAGGGGGCCTCAGTGTTGGCAAGGTCAAGGGCCTGGCTAGGTCATTGACCACCTCTTTTTTTCAAACCAAATCATATTTAACCCTTTTTTTAATCATTTTTAAACCATCTTTGACGAAACTTCCATTGCTTATATCTTTGTCACCTGGAAGCCATTTTTCCTGAAACGAACGTCACCAGAAAGATGTTGACGAGCTCTTCCACTTTGTAAGATTTTATTTTCCATTTGAATACTTTAACCCTATCGAATTTTGAGATGATCCACCTGGATCAGTAAATTGCATATTTATTGGAAACATTGTCATTGATGTCAAAGGATTAATGATTCATCAATGTCATACTAAGGAATTACAATACACACAACATTTTCAAGTTTGATATATATATATATATATATATATATATATATATATATATATATATATATATATATATATATATATATATATATATATATATTAAAAAAGGGGTGCATGTGAAAAAGTTAAAAGTGAAATGGTGGTTTCAAACCCATTGGTTTGGGGTATTTTTCCATGGTATTGCGAATTAATTATTTAATTAAGGAACATGTCTCTTCATGAAGGGTTATGAAAAAGTAGAAAAAGAGAAATCATTGAGAGAAAGTGTGTGTGAAAAATGGATTAGAAAAGATTGAATTGCGAAATCAGTTTCAGGTCATATTGGCATTTTCATGACTTTTTTTTAAGGGCATTTCTGACCCTCAAATTTGGAAGCAATGGAAGAGATATTTTGGTGTACCTGTTGAGTCTCCATTTTGACACCTTTATTAACCTATATTATCCTCTATCTGAGTCAATTTTACCTCTCACATGTGCATATGTTGTCTATTTCCTCCACAAACCTACTTTGTGACCTTGTCCATGTGCATAGAGAGAATACCTATGTTAAAGCATGATTTGTTTGATTTTCTTGATTAAATTGGATTAAATGGTTGATTATTTATGCTCCTAACTACTTTGACTTTTGAGAAACCTCTTCCGGTACTAGCTTTATTCGGTACCATATTGCGCCTCTTCTGGTACCATCTCCATCTGGTACTGCCTTTGGGCAGGTCCGGTACCCATAGTCGTGACTGTGCTAGTCTGGTACTAAACCCCTGCGTACATAATTTCGGTACCAACATTCTGGTACTAGATTTTCACTTCGATTTCCGTGCAGATAAAGATGAATCTAAAAATTTGGGTACATGGGTTTTGTCCAGAGCGACGTTTTCATGCAGAAACATGTGGAAAAAATCCAATATCTCACATGTGTGGACCTCCAGCTCAAGTGGAATGATTCATCCTAAAATCATTGTCAATTTTCTAGAAATTCTAGGATTATGCCCAGATTTGTGAAAAATGCATTTCCTTGATTATCTAATGGTTGTACTCGACCTCCATTGATGGAAAATGGTTTTGATTTGATTGTTCATGGATTGGATTGTCTAGAGCCAAATTTGTAATGTAAAGAGTATATAAATTGAGTTATGGCTCTAAGCCAAGGAGAGGAATTATTATGATGTAAGATTGGTTCTTGGAGAATAATATACATGGTTATGCCGTGAAATGAAATGTTGAACTGCTGATTCAATCAATCAATTGAAGGAATGCAAATGTTGTTTTGTGCAATTCATGGGAATGAGTAAAGTGTTTTAGTCTGCAATCTTTTTAAATGTACCTTGTTGGTTTGGCAAGGGCCCACCACCCCAACCAAGGTAAACCTCCCTGTACATGTTTTTGTGTGATTGTGTGAGTGTGAACATTTAACATTTGTGTGTTGTAAATGATTTCAAATTCATTTTAAGTTCAGTACTGAGTCAGTGTAGAGTAGATAGTTCCATTTCCTTTTCTGTAGATTAATATTTGATTGATAAGAGTTTGATGTGTGGGATTGTTAAGCAAGCAAACATTATTGTTTTGAGTTTGTAATTGTGGTGTTCTTAGTAGGTACAGGAACCACAAGACTTCATCTCTCACCTTCATGTTCCATATAATTAAGTCTCTCAATCATGATGGTTGTTTCCTGTACTAAAGAAGGTTTGATTGAATTGAATAGAGTTATGATTGATCTTTGTCTAAGAGTGAATACAGTGGATTGTTGATTATTGTTTTCAATTTCTACAGGGAACAATATCTTAAGTTCATCTCTTCATTTCATGAGCCTATAATGAACATACTTTTCATCTAAGCAAGAGCCTTTTCAATTGAGTGTTTGTTTGAGAAGTTTTGTTATTAGTTTTATCTCCTGAGTTTAAAGTTGTGTGAAGCATTTAAATATTCCAAAACAAACTATTTTGTTATTGATTGTTTCTTGATTGAGATATACTCATCAGACATAGATAGACCATCTGTTTCTGACACATATAGTGTAATAAATCTGTTGATTACGAATCTCGGTCGATAATTTATGTTTTGTAATATATTATGCATATAATTGCACCAACATTTTGGCGTCGTTGTCGGGGAGTTGTAAATGGTAATAGGTAGTATTTGAATCAGATTGCTTTAATGGTTTTGGATTGGTTTTATGGATGACCTCAGGGCGGAGAGAATATGGTAAGACATGAGGGAAGAGCCCACACATCCACTTTGGTGGGGTTGCTCCAAAGTTAGGTTGTCCTCTCTTCTTTTAATGCAAGTGTGTTTTTCCTTATTTTATGTAAAATTGTATTTTCATAATGAGCTTACTTGTGCGAACCAATAACCTGGTGACAATAGGGTCCCAATAACGCAAGGAGTTTAGGTTTGGTGTGTTTTATTTTTGCAAATAGTTTTAAAAATTCAGATCTTTGATGATAAATCATTTTTGGGGTGTTGTAAGAACCTTCAAGTACTAATTTGTGTTGCGAGACAGGGATCATCAACCAGCTAGAGTAATTCAAGGATGATCAAGAGCTTCAAGAATGTTCCTCCAAGAACTTTCTCACATTCTAGCAGCAACTGGGATATCCGCCTCTCAGGAAGAGCATATCTTCACAACAATCAAGAATCTAGTTGTCTCTCCATAGGAAAATTTAGAAGTCTTGTTGAATTCCTCTTGCCAATTTGTTGAGGAGAATAAATAATCATGGATATAATTCAATGGAGAGAAACCAATGGAACCTAAGATTGAGAAGTGTTTAGCATACCTCTCAACAGATCCTTTATGTACTCCAAATACCAATCATCTTGAAGAGGATTATCTGCATAGCATGGTAGAGGAAGACATTCAAAGTGACCTAAAGAAATAAGAGAAACAAGAATATAGTGATCCTGTTGAAATATGCTTTCAATTAGTTATTAGGTCACACCACTCTTTTATTTTTCATTATTTCTTGATCTCATCATCAAAGCAGTTGGTCCTTCATACTCTGATATGAATTAAAATTTATCTTTTAAACTCTAGTATGGATATATTTCTAACCCTGTTACGCACATGGCTTCACTGGAAGTATTCCTATACTTGAAGGACATTTTATTTTGTTCAATTAGAGTAGGATAGGTAAATAAATAAATAAATATTGCACATAAGTACAATGCAACATATCTTTCATACTTTTCATAAATGGGAATGTTAAAAGTTAAATAAAGCAATCGATTTGTTCCTATAGTAGATTTCTTTCTAAAAGTTATGATAATTTTGTTTGGAATCTTATGAGAAGGGAATATCTTCATCCTCCGAATGCACACATAATACTGGAAGGGTTTCAAAAGCGGAGAAGACATCCTTGTCAACAGAAGATAACACTTAAGGGAGTGCTTCATGAGCTATTTCTTCAAATTTCTTCTTTTTCCTTAAGTTGTTAAAAATGATGCATTCGTGCTTTATCATTACCTATCTATTTTAAGACCGCTATTTCACAAGGATGATCAATTAAGTGATATTTTTAATAGAAGTTGAAACTAAATGTTAATTCCAAACTATTTTATTCATAACTAATAATTCAACTTTTGACAGTTTCCCTAAATTTTATGTTTGTAATCATGAATACAAATCTAGTTTTAATTAGTTCTATTGGTTTGTTTTTAGCAGATGTTCACAACCTTCCGAGAAGCCTTTTTTTAGCATTTCACATCGTTTTTATGAGGCCATGCAAAACCTTAGGGATGGGGGAGTGGTTGTTGAGACAGTAGTAGTTAGGTTTATTTTCTAATAAAATAGAAGTGGCAACACAAGCAATGGTTAGTTTGGTTCCAAAAAGAGGAGGATTTTGAATCTCAACATGTGGTCATCCAGCTACAAAGCACCTTCTTGTTACCCAGTCATTGAATTCTTTTGCCTTATTTCTCTGACACTTCCACTGCAAATTCAGAGTTCCTGTATCAAGTGTTGGTATTTGTTTCACCTACATGGTCTTTTATTAGAACGAATCACAAGTCCTCTACCATAGCATCAAAAAACACCAACAACTTCTAGGGAAACCTACAAGGTTCTAGACTACAGAGCACTACCCCCAGGGACCTTGTCCAAATTCCCTTTGAGTACTGGAATACCATTTTGTGATGGTCCAGTACTGGATAACAACTCTGCGCTCATCCGATACTAGGAAAAAATATGCTTTCATCCGGTACCATGGGAGAAGGTCTACGTTCATCTGGTAGTGGGAAAAAATCTGTGTTCATCCGGTACTGGGAAAAAATATGCATTCATCTGGTACTGTAGGAGAGGCTCTGTGATCATTCGGTACTAAAGGAGAAGGCTTGTGCTATTTCGGTACTAGGAGAAAATCTGCGTTCATTTGGTACTAAGGTGATCCGATACTGGTAATGAGGTGTTGGTAGTCCTTATCCTATACTCAAATTTTTTACTGCTCGATATAAATGCTTCAAGTAATAGGAGGTATAAACTCAACATTTTTTTTCGTTTTATTAAGGAATTAGACTAATTATGTATTAAACATGTGGTTACTCTCATACATCCTCCTATCCTCAATTATTGCACGCTCCATACCATGAACTTTTGCAAGGCCTCATATACATCTCCTCGTATAAAAGTCATTCATCTTGTCACTTTGTCTCCGCCCCCTGTTACTTATTTTCATTTTTCTGTTCCGATACTGCTCTGTTTCGGTACTGTTCTGTTCCGGTACTGTAGAATCCTGTTTCGGTACTGTCCTATTTTGGTACTGCAAAATCTTATTTCGGTATTGTCCTATTCTGGTACTGCGGAAACATGTTCCGATACCAGTTACCAATCTGGTATTGATGCCAAAGTGATATGATCTTTGTCATGTGCTTAACATTGTTTTTTACTCTAGGTAATTGGAGGTATGGGCTAATCTTTTCATGTTCTTTCTATCAAGGATCAATTAAGTCTTCTGTTGAATTGTTCTTTACTCTCATGTACATCTTCCTCGTACATTTCTACACTCACCCCTAAATGAATCATCCTTTCTATCCTTTAAGAAGATATTTTAACATTTAGATCTATATGATAATGGGTGCACCTGTCTTATTACTTCATCATTTTGAAAAAGTGATTGCTAATTGAAATCTCCATTGAAAAGTGGTGGCACCTTTATGTCTAATACTAACCTAGTTGATTTAACAAGTTTTTATCCAAGTTTGTCTTTACAAGTTTCTCTTGGGAGGTATTGATGAAAACCTCATGTGGTGGACCGCCCTTGCAAAACCTCAATGAACTTTCATGAGAACCCTAATAGGATTAACTAGAGGGACCTCTTAGTCATTATCCGATATGTTCCATTATACATTGAATAAATGAGATTTAAGTCTAATGTGGATGATTTCACCCTTGGAATAATTGCAAGCAGTTACTTATGTGCCTAATAACTCTAAAAACACTCTCGTACCACCTGCCTTCCTTATACTCTAAAACTGTCAATGAACAATATACACCATTCTAATTTTTTTTAGTAATATAATAAAAATGAAGTATCAGGAAGTACAGGTAAACCCGCTGAGGTACTGAACAAGCCTGCTGGTAGCGGGGCCATGCTTATATGGTACTAAGGTAAACTCGCCGGGGTATCGAATAGACCTGTTGGCAACGGGGCTATGCCGGGTAAAGGGAGTTGAAAAACATAAAGTGACACACCTAAAACTGAACAAAAACCCTTGGGTCTCATTATGAAGCAATCATTATCAAATCAAGGCTAGGAGATGACCTTTATATCTCTCAGATGATGTTCTTAAGAACCTTCAAGTATCCACTTTAGAGTTCTATCTTTAAAATAAATAGGTTTGCATGAAAGTGGGGCCCTCAGTATATGTAATTCACCTTACCTAAGCACAAATATCTTCATATCTAAAAACTTGGATAAGGAACGAGTTAATCATCTTGGGATGTATTCTTTTATGTGTTCTTCTCTTCAAATGAGATCTAAACTATGCTTATATCACTTTTATTTTAAAGGTAATCTAGCTATGGGGCCTATTAGTCAAAGTCGCTATGAAAACTCTTGGCCACTATCCTATAATCATATTAGAGTCACATCCAACCCTTTTTCCTAACTATGATCCACAACAGATTGGATAAGACTTAACGTCAAATCACTAACATATCTAATCTATTACTCATGACTCCACTTTGCCATCATAACTACTTTTCCATGGGTAAGAAGTGTGAAGCATAGGCCATGAAGTTTATATTGTATAACAAGTTACTTAACTCAGGTGCTGAAGAAGGGTGGAACGTCAGGGAATGATTGATTGAGTGAGTAGTACCATCAACTTTGAAATTTTGAAGATCATTGTTGCATGAGGACATGCAATGACTTAAGCATGGGGGAATGTTGAGTCTCCATTTTGACACCTCTATTACCCTATATTATCGTCTATCTGAGTCAATTTTACCTCTCACATGTGTATATGTTGTCTATTTCCTCCACAAACTTACTTTGTGACCTTTTCCATGTGCATAGAGAGGTAACCTATGTTAAAGCATGATTTGTTTGATTTTATTGATTAAATTGGATTAAATAGTTGATTATTTATGCTCCTAACTACTTTGACTCTTAAGCAGCCTCTTCTAGTACCAGCTTCATCCGGTACCAGACTGTGCCTCTTCCGGTACTAGCTCCATTCGGTACTGCCTTTGCGTTGGTCCAGTACCCATAGTCGTGATTGTGCTAGTCCGGTACTAAACCCCTACCTACAGAATTCCAGCACCAACATTCTGGTACTAGATTTGTACCTCGATTTCTGTGTAGATAAAGATGAATATAAAAATTTGGGGACATAGATTTTGTCCAAAGCGGCATTTTCATGCGTAAATGTGAGGCATAATTCCAATATATCACACGTGTGGACCTCCATTTCAGGGGGAACGATTCATCCTAAAATCATTGCCAATTTTCCAGAAATTCTAGGATCATGCCCAGATTTGTGGAAAATGCATTTCCTTGATTAGCTAATGGTTGTACTCGACTTCCATTGATGGAAAATGGTTTTGATTTGATTGTTCATGGATTGGATTGTCTAGAGACAAATTTGTAATGTAAAAAATATATAAATTGAGTTATGGCTCTAAGCCAAGGGGAGGAATTATTATGATGTAAGATTGGTTCGTGGAGAATGATATACATGGTTATGCCGAGAAATGAAATGTTGAACTGCTGATTCAATCAATCAATTGAAGGAATTCAAATGTTGTTTTTTTCAATTCATGGGAATGAGTAAAGTGTTTTAGTCTGCAATCTCTTTATAGGTACCTTGTTGGTTCGACAAGGGCCCACCACCCCAACCAAAGTAAACTTCCTTGTACATGTTTTTGTGTGATTGTGTGAGTGTGAACATTTAACAGTTGTGTGTTGGAAATGATTTCAAATTCATTTTAATTTCAATACAAAGTTATTTGATTTTGTATCCGTGTGAGTAATTAGACATTGAACATAGTAGATAGTTCCATTTCCATTTCTGCAGATTAATATTTAATTGATAAGAGTTTGATGTGTGGGATTGTTAAACAAGCATATATTATTGTTTTGGGTTTGTAATTGTGGTGTTCTTAGTAGGTAAAGGAACCAAAATACTTCATCTCTCACCTTCATGTTCCATATAATGAAGTCTCTCAATCATATTGGTTGTGTCCTGTACTAAAGAAGGTTTGATTGAATTGAATAGAGTTATGATTGATCTCCGTCTAAGAGTGAATAAAGTGGATTGTTGATTATTGTTTTCAATTGCTACAGGGAACAAGATCTTAAGTTCATCTCTTCATTTCATGAGCATGTAATGAACATACTTGTCATCTAAGCAAGAGCCTTTTCAATTGAGTGTTTGTTTGAGAAGTTTTGTTATCAATTTTATCTCCTGAGTTTAAAGTTGTGTGAAGCATTTAGATATTCCAAAATAGAGTATTTTGTTATTGATTGTTTCTTGATTAAGCTATACTCATCAGACATAGATATACCACCTGTTGCCGACACATATAGTGCAACAAATCTGTTGATTATGAATCCCGGTCGATAATTTATATTTGGTAATATATTATGCATATAATTGCACCAACATTTTGGCGTCGTTGTCGGGGAGTTGTAAACGATAATAGGTAGTATTTGAATCATATTTATTTAATGGTTTTGGATTGGTTTTATGGATGACCTAAGGGCGGAGAGAAGACGGTAAGACGCGAGGGAAGATCCCATGCATCCACTTTGGTGGGGTTGCTCCAAAGTTAGGTTGTCCTCTCTTCTTTGAATGCAAGTGTGTTTTTCCTTATTTTATGTAAAATTGTATTTTCATAATGAGATTACTTGTGCGAACTGATAACCTGGTGAAAACAGGGTCCCAGTAACGCAAGGAGTTCAAGTTTGGTGTGTTTTATTTTTGCAAATAGTTTTCAAATTCAGATCTTTGATGATAAATCATTTTTGGGGTGCTGTAAGAACCCTCGAGTACTAATTTGTGTTGCGAGACAGAGATAATCAACTAGCTAGAGTAATTCAAGGATGATCAAGAGCTTGAAGAATGTTCCTCCAAGAACTTTCTCACATTCTAGCAGCAACTGGGATATCCGCCTCTTAGGAAGAGCATATCTTCACAATAGTCAAGAATCTAGTTGTCTCTCCACAAGAAGATTTAGAAGTACCGTCAGATTCCTCTTGTCAATTTGTTGAGGAGAATAAATAATCATGGATATAATTCAATGGAGAGAAACCAATGGAACCTGAGATTGAGAAGTCCTTAGCATGCCTTTTAGCAGATCCTTTATGTACTCTAAATACCAATAATATTGAAGAGGATAATCTGCATAACATGGCAGAGGAAGACATTCAATGTGACCTAAACAAAGAAGAGAAACACGAATATAGTGATCCTTTTGAAATATGGTTTCAATTAGTTATTAGGTCACACCACTCTTTTATTTTTCATTATTGATTGATCTCATCATCAAAGAAATTGGTCCTTCATACTCCAATATGCATTAAAATTTATCTTTTAAACCCGAGTATGGATATATTTCTAACCCTGTTACACACATGGCTTCACTGGAAGTATTCCTATACTTGAAGGACATTTTATTTTGTTCAATTACAGTAGGATAGGTAAATAAATAAATAAATGTTGCACATAAGTACAATGCAACATATCTTTCATACTTTTCATAAATGGGAATGTCAAAAGTTAATAAAGCAATCGATTTAAGATCTTTTGTTTCTATAGTAGGTTTCTTTCTAAAAGTTATGATGATTTTGTTTGGAATATTATGAGAAGGGAATCTCTTCATCCTCCGAATGCATACATAATACTGGAAGGGTTTCAAAAGCGGAGAACACATCCTTGTCAACATAAGATAACACTTAAGGAAGTGCTTCATGACCTATTTCTTCAAAATTCTTCTTTTTTCTTAAGTTGTTAAAAATGATGCATTCGTGCTTTATCATTACCTATCTATTTTAAGACCACTATTTCAAAAGGATGATCAATTAAGTGATCTTTTTAATAGTAGTTGAAACTGAATGTTAATTTCAAACTATTTTATTCATAAGTAATAATTCAACTTTTGACATTTTCCCTAAATTTTTTGTTTGTAAGCATGAATAAAAATCTAGTTTTAATTAGTTCTATTGGTTTGTTTTTAGTAGGTGTTTGCAACCTTTTGAGAATCCTTTTTTTAGCGTCTCACATTGTTTGAATGAGGCCATGCAAAACCTCAGGCATGGGGAAGTGGTTGTTGAGACATTAGTAGTTAGGTTTATTTTGTAATAAAATGGAAGTGACAACAAAAGCAGTGGTTAGTTTGGTTCCAAAAAGAGGAGTATTTTGAATCTCAACATGTGGTCATCCAACTACAGAGCACCTTCTTGTTACCCAGTCATTGTATTCTTTTTCATAATTTCTCTGACACTTCCACTGCAAATTCAGAGTTCCTGAATCAAGTGTTGGTATTTGTTTCACCTACATGGTCTTTTAGTAGAATTGAATCACAGTTCCTCTTCCATAGCATCAGAAAACACCAACAACTTCTACAAAGGGCAGCCTACAAAGTTCCAGACTACAGAGCACTACCCCCAGGTACCTTGTCCAAATTCCCTTTGAGTACTGGAATACAATTTTGTGATGGTTCGGTACTGGATAAAAACTATGCACTCATTCGATACTGGGCAAAAATATGTGTTCATTCGGTAATGTGGGAGAAGGTTTGCGTTCATACGGTATTGGGAAAAAATATGTTTTCATCTGGTACTGGAAAAAAATCCATGCTCATCCGGTATTGGGAAAAAAATTGCGTTCATCTGGTACTAGGAAAAAATTTGCATTCATCCGATACTAGGCAAAAATCTTCATTCATCCGGTACTGTAGGAGAGGCTATGTGCTCATCCAGTACTAAAGGAGAAAGCCCGTGCTATTCTGGTACCGGGAACAACTCTGCGTTCATCTGGTACTAAGGTGATTCGATACTAGTAATGAAGTGTTGGTAGTCCTTATCCTATACTCAAAGTTTTTACTGCTCGATATAATGCTTCAAGTAATAGGAGGTATAAACTGAACATTTTTTTTTCATTTTATCAAGGAATTAGATTAATTATGTATTAAACATGTGGTTACTCTCATACATCCTCCTATCCTAAATTATTGCACACTCCCTACCATGAACTTATGTAAGCCCTCATATATATCTCCTCGTATAGAAATCATTCATCATGTCACTTTGTCTCTGCCCCCTGTTACTTATTTTCATTTTTCTGTTTTGATACTACTCTATTTCGGTACTGCAGAATCCTGTTCCGGTACTGCATAATCTGGTTCTGGTACTGTCCTATTCCGGTACTATCTATTACGGTATTGCAGAAACATGTTCTATTACCAGTTACCAATCTGGTATTGATGCCAAAGTGATATGATCTTTGTCATGTGCTTAACATTATTTTTTGTTTCAGGTAATTGAAGGTATGGGCTAATCTTTTCATGTTCTTTCTATCAAGGATCATTTAAGTCTTGTGTTGAATTGTTCTTTACTCTCATGTACATCTTCCTCCTACATTTCTACACTCACACCTAAATGAATCATCCTTTCTATCCTTTAAGAAGATATTTTCACATTTAGCTTTATAGGATAATGGGTGCACATGTCTTATTACCTCATCATTTTGAAAAAGTGGTTGCTAATTGAAATATCCATTGAAAAGTTGTGGCACCATTATATCTAATACTAACCTAGTTGATTTAACAAGTTTTTATCCAAGTTTATCTTTACAAGTTTCTCTTGGGAGGTATTGATGAAAACCTCATGTGGTGGACCGCCCTTGCAAAAACTCAATGAACTTTCATGAGAACCCTAATAGGATTAACTAGAGGGACCTCTTAGTCATTATCCGAGATGTTCCATTATACATTGAATAACTTAGATTTAGGTTTAATGTGGATGATGTCACCCTTGGGATAATTGCAAGCAGTTAATTATGTGCCTAATAACTCTAAAAACACTCTCGTACCACCTGCCTTCCTTATACTCTAAAACTGTCAATGAAGAATATACATCATTCTAAATATTTTGAGTAATATAATAAAAATGAAGTATCA
>ML784587.1:286814-313129 GCA_009831015.1 Picea engelmannii | reverse complement strand
GCTACACAAAAGGTGGCATCGAGCTATGAGTTGATAGCAACAAGTCCCTGTACATCAACCAACTTGGAGATGATTCCCACTATCAAAACCTGGAAGTGTATTTTCATGTGGCCGATAGAAGAGGGGAACAATCCATTTAAGTTAGAGGATAGAGATATTTTCCTTGTTGAAGGATGAGTATTTTTTATGGTACTATTCCTTGGATTTCTCAACAAAATGATTGAAAAGAACCTCATTGAAATGCCTTCTTCCCATGTCAAAAGCATGAGCTAGGGTATTCAATTGGCCTTTCTTTAATGCAATATTCAACAATTACAACATTTCATAAAACATTTTCAGGAAAATCCATCTTGTAAACATCGTGGGCCAAGTTGATGGCTATAATCTCATGCATCAAGCAGGGGGGATTTAGGTTAACAATGGTGGCAACATTCAAGACCATTTTTCTTTGAAATCATTGAAATAAATCGGTATCTCAATACATCAATCAACAACCTCCTATTGAAGGGGCATAATTTCCCTTCAATAGTAAGGGATACTCCCCGATACATGATCCCAATTAGACTATGCACCGTTTGGTTTAGGAGACCCATCCGGATTCTGGCTTGACAAGAATTACTGGTTATGAGGGGTGATTGGATGGTTGGTGAATGCAAATAAAAATGTAAATGCAATTAAACTAAGTGCATAAATGAATGTAAGTATCCTATTCTAGCTAGGAGGAATCTACAATGACCAAATGAGTAGCTAAAAATGGAACTATTCTATGCAAATAACTCTACTCATATAGTTGTCACGAAGTAGCAAAGTTAGACAACACATGCACGCAAATACATAACCATATGAGTGTAAATCATGCTATCACGTACATAAGAAACTCATATTCTCAGGACAAAACATAATAAAGAATAACAAAGCTGCGAGAATGATATCGATTTGTATAATAAAAGTCTATAGGAAAAAATGTATTCTTACAACACATGTAACTAGTTCACATTCTGCTTAAAGTAGTTCAAAACAAGCAACCATTTACAACAATTATTCTCTCTACCAAAATTGGCCTTAAGGGCTTCTCAATTTTAGTTAACACAATAGTTTTTCACAAAATAACTAAGTGAATGTAAAATGCTCGAAGAGCCCCTACAAAATGGGCCTCTTCCTTTATTTATATAAATTATAGTAACTCCTAAAAAATGTCTTCTTGAATTCCACAAGAAACAGTTACAAAAACCTTTCAACTTCCCCATCAATGACTATTGACATGTGTGAGAATGAGGATGAAGTTGATGGTAGTTGGAAAAAGACAAAATAGAATATAGTTGTCATCAAATTCATATTTTCTATCTCGTCTTATTCATGTACCCTTGTCTTTGACATAGGCTTCCCAAACCTCATACTAACTGTAGAATGATATGACCCTGCAGTATGAAAGTTCCTCGAGAGTGGATTCATGTGAGGGTGCATTATCGATGAGAGTCTTCATGTCCTTTTCTCAGGTGGCCATGAATTCTTGGATCATAGTATGAAATTTGGCCAGCTAGACAAGGTATTGCTCCATTAACTCAATTGTCACCTTCGTAGTTGCCTCGCTTACCTCTTGGTTTTGATTTGTACTTTGTTGGATTTTTTCAAGGAGTTTTTCCATAGTAATGGTTTTCCCAAGCTCTTCGATGGGAGGAAGGTGTCACTTCTATGTCAAAACTTGTGTTGCTTTATGAATTTGTGTGCAAATTTTGATTGATCTAGTCGTTTCCTTTTCTGCTCTCTTCCAAGCTTGCTGACACCGATCAAGTGAATCATAATCAATTCTTCTTTCTACCTTTGAGGGGCGAGGAAGCTTGATTGGAGCATCTATACTCTCAGTGATCCATATTTTTATGTCTTCTAAGCCCTCTCATATGGTGACAAGTTGGATGTTATTGGTTTGCACATGGAGTTATTGTTTCATTATGTTGGCTTCCAACTGCTAAAAGATATGCAGACGAACATACATATATGTGATAGCCTCTTCCAACTCTATTTTGACCTTTTTAGTGCATTCTTTAAATTCTCTTGACTACCCTCGTCTTTCTTTGCACGCTTGAGTTGTTCTTCCCATTCTCTGATCTTGGCATCCTTCTCTTGGTTTTGGCAGTACAAGTTCTTAAGGTTCCACTCTGTTGTTGTGGTGAAGGTAGTGCCAACAGATGTTATGGAAAGAGGATCATGGCTACCATATTCTGTCACAATAGTCTTTGTGAAGACTGCTAATGGATTTCCCCTTGTGACCGGTACCTTCCTGACTTTCTGTTGCACAATCCTACATGTGGATTTTCAATATTTGAACTTTTTCAATTTCACCACGTTGTTGGGCTTGTATGGTGTGTGAATCCCCAACTCCATTCCGTTGGTTTGAAGGTGACCACTCAGAACTTCTGATGATGATTATAGGATGTTTGTATCCATAGGTGAGGTGTCCTTATTAAGAGATTATTTGTCCCTTTTCCACTGCTCTTCCTCAATTGCTTTAGCTGCAACTTCATCTACTGCTCTTTGTTCTGCTGTCACTACCTCTATAGCTTCCTGTTCGACTGTTGCTTTTGCCTCTCTTTCATCCTCTGCTGCTTTCTCAACAATATCTCTTTCCTCTACTTTTTCTATTGTTGTCACTGCTGTAGCTTCAACTTAAGCTTTTTTGTTGGCTTCTTCGATCTTTCTCTTATTCTCAACAACGCCCTCCTTCTTATTTTGGAACCTTTCTTTCTTCCTTATTTTCTTGTCAGTTGTTGGTTCCTCCTCCTCGACCTATTCATAATGTGTAGATGTATTTGCAGTAGACATTTTTGATACCGCCTCTTCTTCTTTTATTCGTGCTTCTTCAAATGATTTCTCTTCATTAACTATTCTTCCTGTAGGTCTTCCATACCTTTTTGCAATAACTTGATCGTACATTCTGGCACCACAGTGAACCTCTTCCTCCTCCCAAGTAGCCAAAGTATATTCCCAAGTGTGTTTGATTTGACTACAATAATCCTTAAATACTTTCTTGAGATTGTGCCTCCAGAATCTTTCTACTTCGAAGCGATATGCTAGTGGCATATCAAGTTCAACCTGGGCTTGTTTGATGCATTTGAATGAGTATGCGTTGACCCATAATGACAATGGGGTCCATATAGCCTTCTTGTCTTGATTTAATGTTGAATCGAATCCATATAGTTTGATACACAATTTCTTGGAGCCCTAGTATGTCGACACAAATCTTGGGAGCATATGGGGAGCTTTGGTTCTCCGCATATCCTTATGTAGGTTTTGTGCTCCATGAGGTACCAGTTCCCAATCTTTTGATTATTGCCAATGCTTTGTCTTTCATACACGAGGTTGGTGCACAAAAGATGAGCTCATACATAGGTTCTAAGAAGTGGTTGTAGATCTTGTGGTATTCCGTTATATATTTGTTCTCCCAGAGCACCTTAGAGTAAATATGTATGGATGAGTCTCTTGGTTTCCAGGCCCAACCCATCTTAGGATATTGATGGGGTATGCACATAATATCCAATAGATAAGATTCTGTATGGAAACTTGGGAATTTTATAGGTTTGGTCTCTTTGACAGCTGTGATGGATTCTTCCAAGCTTGTTGATAGGATATTAACAAAGTTGAACATCGACCCTTCATCAACACAGTACTAGATCAGGGGCATTAGAGATAGGGTGAATTTAGAAGCATCTTTCTCCCCATATAGTCTAAAAATAATTACCATGATGTATTGATATGGCGTTGTTAGCGCAGTGGTAAGATACTCACCGGATGATCTGAACTTGAAATATTTATTTGGTTTATACCATATTTTTAATAGGTACTTTTCCTTGTGTGAGAACTCACTGAGGAGTTCCTCATCCTTTGACCAAGTTCCCTTTTACAAATGATAATAATTGGCTAGATGTGTTGCTTGGAATGATGTTATGGGATCCCCTTTAAAATTAAGTATGTAATGGTTGTCAAGGTCCATGTGCTTGAGTATCCATGATATCACATCTGCACAAGGGAACACTGCTACATGAGCCACCACTCTATACAATCTTGACCTCAAAACATTTTTGAAGATTTTGATCTCATCCTGATCTTTGGGATCCATAGGGAAGTATTTCTTCTTGAACGTCTGAAAAACCTCACCCCATTTGAGTGTATTTTCCGCTCTCTCCAAGAGCCCCATAGTATCGTCATAGACAACCCCCATGGCGCTAGGTTCTTCTCCATGCTGCTTCCCACTTCTGAAAGCTTCTGTTGCGAGTTCTTTGTTGGTTGTCTTCTTACATAGCAACATATCTGAATCTGTAATAAACACAATCTTAATTAGTGCATAAAACCAATGACAAAAGAATATATAACAATAATATAACACATTATTTATTACAATCATGTGAATCATTGAGTTTTAAAGTAGTAACATGGGTTCAAGATGAATTCATTGGGGTGAACCTGTGTTGGTACCCGATGAATCACTTGAGTCGATGTTAGGAGGGAGGTCGTCATATTAGGAAGATAAGATGATCCGAGATATGGAGAAATCTTGAGGGAGCTAGCCTTAGTTTGGAAAAAATCTAGGCAAATAGATGCAATTGTTATCAACTCAATTGGTGAGGAGATTTCAGGTCAGAGCAATTGATGGGTACTGCTCCGATATGTACCATAACAAATCAAAGGAACTTTGTCGGTGAATAGATTTATGTATAGGCATAGTTGACAATAACTTCGCCAGAAGTTAGAGTTAGCACCAGATACAATCTCACAAGGTTTGCTGGTGGAGTTAGATGAGTTTGTGTGAATCTCATCAGTGAATACCAGTGGCGTTGGTGCCAATTTAGTCAACAAACTAGAGGAGTTTATGTCAACTCTTCTGATGAATCAAAAGTGTTTATATTAACTGCATTGATATGAGAAGGTTTATATCAGAGAGGTTCATATTAAGTATGCTAATGTGATACTAGAGGGGTTTGTATTAACTCCTCTGATGAACCAAAATCAACCATAACAACATTACCTACTATGCACCGTGGGATAAGATGATAACCTTGCCGATTATGCAAGTTTATGAAAATTTGGCTAAGTGTTGGGTTATGGTTTGGCCAAGCTCTATTCAGTTCAATTCACTACTTCGACTGCAAGAAAGCATTTCATCGATGATGGTCGTGTGTGTATTGCCCAAGAAGTAGGGTTCTCACTAGCCATGCCTGCTAGGATTCTAGCTTGAGTGGGGAATGAGATAGGGACCGATTGTGTCATAGTATGGGTTTTGTTAGCACTGAGAGTCACCCTTAGATTGCGGGAGGATAAGCCTGATACCTATCAGAGTTTTTGGTGGATGTTGGTTATATATAAGTGGAGGTCAATGGACAAAACTCAATATATGAATGATGTTCAACAGGGAATTGGACAAGAAATGCACAGGGAAGTGAGGGCCACATTAACTTCAGTCAGTGAATTGAGTTTAAGTGTGAGCAGAGGGAAGAATTAGTGAGAAAGGTGAACAAGACTGTTATGAGCATCAGTTTTTCAAGCAGCTTGGAGAAGAAAAAATCAGACTCAAGATCACTCTTGAGCTCAAGCTCCAGACACTGAAATATGTCCAAACAACACAGTCACAACATCACAATGATCAAACCTACATCACAATGCAGCTACAACAAATCGAATGAATCATCCATGCTCGAGCCATTCAATGTAAGAGGGAAAAAGATAACAAGGGAGCTGACTAAAACTGGTCACGATACCACTGTAATCAAACCTACATTACAACAACATAACAAACCTCGACTGGATCCTCCATGCCCGAGTGTTTTAGCACATTTTTTATAGAGAGATGAAAAAACGCTGATTTCTATTAACATGAAAGTCTCAAATTTGGTACATAACCAGAGAACAATTCTGGCATCAAAACGTTACAAAATAGGGAGCTCTGCTCAACCAGTTGATGACCCTAACAAAATATTAAAACTATCTATTTATACTCAGAACAATTCACCACCACCAAGAGTGTGACCTGGTCACAACAATCAAATATTTACGTCAGCGATTTCTTCTGTCAGACTGAACGTGCAACCCTCTGTCAGACGCGAGCTCAGATCGACATGGGCTTTGCAGGAAAATATGCCCATAGGGGTACCACGAGCTGACGGTTCAGTCCCCATGCCCGAGCCTTCCATGCCTTCCATTTATGGAGTGAGCCGAGGTTTCAACCACCAACTCTATTTTCATTAACTGCCTTTTCTCGGGATTGCAACATGAATTAATGCTCAGGGGGTGTCCACGCGCTGCTCTTGGATAGGATGTTATACGATCACGTGATTACAGGGATGCTCAAAAGTGGTTTAGGTTCAGACCTCTTTTGGGCTTGCAATCCATCACCTCTCGCCACATAGCACTTTCGTTTTACCGTGTTTTCAATTGCGGGACAACTCAAGAAAATTATCGCTCGAGCATGTTGCATCCCCGCAATGAACTGTGGTCGTAGATTTGGTCTCGATTTGAGATTTGGATGCACCTACTAGATTTAGTGCTACTACCAAGCTTAACCGCCCACCAACTTTCGAATTTTCCAAACTGTGCCCTGGGGGAGGGGGATGCTACTTTTGACATTGAACAATAATAGCTCCCGGAGGATGATCTGACATGGAGGTTTGATGTCATCATGCTGATGCATCATGAAAGATAAGCAACATGTGTCACTAAGAAAGAAGCGAATAATATGCCCACGACTGCCTGGACTGAGTGCCACATGTCATTTCTAGATAGGTGCTAGGTGTCACGACCAACAAGTACGCCACACATCTACACTTATGACTGCCACACACTCTCTTAAATCGATGACTGAGATCTCCTTTGGGTCTCTAGGCTCCGGGAAAATGAAAACTCAAACATATTTTTTCCTTCAAGCAAAACATCCGGGCTTAAGGATCTGACGACGTGTGGCCTCCAGAGATCGACGACTGAGATCCCTTCATGGCTCTGGGCTTCGAACTTCTAAATAGTTAAACTTTATTTTCTCCAAGAAAAATCTCCAGAGCTAGGGATCTGACGACGCGTGGCCCCTAGATTTGGACAACCTAGATCCACTTCGGGTCTCCGGGCTCCGGGAGAATCAAAACTCAAACCTCCTCTGGTTTCAACTGCTTTTACCCGGAGCTATGGATCTGCTGACACGTGGGCTTGCCGATGGATGGTCTAGGTTCACTTTGGGCCTTTGACACTTCCGACTTCATGATTTTGACGCTTCAACACTTTAGGCACTTCGACCACTTCGGGACTTTGGGCACTTTGGGACTTCAGGCACTTCGGGTACTTCGACACTTCGGGCTTCGGCCCTTCGAGACTTTGACTTTTCAACACTTCAGGACTTTGGCCACTTTGGGAGTTCGGGCACTTCGACACTTCAGTCTTCGGCCCTTCAAGACTTTGACTCTTTGACACTTCAGGACTTCGGGCACTTCAGGCTTCGGCCCTTCAAGAAATTCACATACTTCTCGTTTCAAGACTCTCGAAGCTCATTTCCCTGAACACTTGGATCAAATGCCACCTGCCCCCCTCAAGATCGGATGGCTCATGCTCACTTCGGGTTTTGAGACTTCGGACCTTTGACAAACAACTTTAACAATATTTCAAAACCTCGATTCCTGCTAATCGTCAATCTGATATTCTTAGGAATGTATGCCGCTGAAGCTGCTCTCGCCTGTTGCTTGCATTTTGAGCCCGAAATGGACTGCTCTGAACGCTGCACTTTGACGTTTCTTGTGCAGGATGCGAACTTGGACAACCTGCTGCCCTTGACAACTATATGTGATAACAGGTTTATCACATACAACCCTGAGCTTGAAAATAAAATTGGTGTTAGAGACTAGAGGAGGCTCAAGAGGCTGTGTGGGTGATGAATCATTTATGTATTTCAAAACTAGATAAGTGAGGAAATTTTATGGGACCCTCTCAAATAAGCTGTGTCAATGAGTTTTCTGAGAGAGAAACCAAAGCGAAATGGGTTCCAAAAACTTGGAGATTAGAATTAGGGTTAGGGAAACATGGAAATTAGGGAAAAGGGAAACAAGGTTTATATGGGGAGTCAAACCCTTAGGGATTTTCTTTCTATATATCTAAACTAAAACAAAACAAAGTAAAAAAAATCATGGGCACTATGTGAGGCCTACTTGGCGTTTGAAGACACGTGTATAATGGTTGTAATGGTGGGTGGAAACCTTCGCAAGTAGGATGGTTGGACGTTTAGTCATTCCATGCTCCTCTCTTCTCCTCATCGAGAAGAAAATGATAATAAAAAAGAAGTAAGGGAGTATCCTTTTATAGTCTAAGCACGCAATTCCAGGCAACCAAAGGGGATTGATGGAAAAACACCGATAGAATGTTGGATGGATTGGAGGAGTTGATGATAAATTTTTTAGTTTAACTGATGATAATAGTGGGAAATCCTCCGATAGCATCAAAGCAGGTGGTGATAAGTCCTCTGATGAAGGGTCAGTGTACCAAAGCATTTGGAAATATTTTTGTCGATAAGGGGGTTGATGTACCAAAACAATTGGCATGAATACCATCGGTATACACCAAAGACAATAATAGGAAAGCCTCTGGTTGTACTCGAGACAAAGTTAAAAACTTACCTAATAATGAATTATACATAATGGAGGACTTTGGAGGAACTCCTCTAGTGCGTATCGAAGGACTTTAGTGGAACTCCTCTGATATGTATTAGAGGAGTTGAGGGGAACTTCTATGATAGGCCAAAAATGATTCTTGAAAATTGTCTAAGTGTAAAAACCAAATTAAGCCAAACCAAGCTTGAAAAATAAAGTAACTTGATCAGAGAGGGATTAGAAGGTTTTAACAAAGATACAATTTTTTGGGGTAGCTCTTCTTAGCAAGGCAAGAAGCTCTCAAGAAGAAAAGTAGGGGTCCCATTTTCTTGGTAAAATAAATGGATTTTTCAAGAAAGAATACAAGAAAAAGGGAAGGTGTTGATGCCTGACACAACAAATGGTGACACACCAGGTGAAGCCTTGAATCTTTGGAAAGAGGTATCTAAACATAAAAATTATGAGAATGAAACACTGGCAATGCATGACCCAAGAGAGAAAGAGTAGGTTCCATAGTATTCAAAAACACAAATTATGATGAGACAAGTTTGTATGATGCAAGGGAGGGTTCTGAACCATGCCCATAGAAAATTAATTACCATAATATAACCTTTTGAGCTAGACTTGCTTCGAGAAGGAATGAGATGTACAACAAGGAAATGATACATCAATAATGTTTAAAATACAAGTTGATTACACATTTATCTGGTGTTGCTCCATTACTAGTAAGTGTCCATAGCCTCAACGGAGTCATCCCGATGTCACAAGCCTTTCTCCGTTGCCAGTGAGCATCCACATCACCTATGGATATACTTGCATGCCACGAATGAGCTAGAATGCCTTTCCCAAAGCCTTTACCTTTATAAAATGATTCTTTTAAGTTTAGAGAGAGGTGGATGGGAGGATCCTAGTTTTCCTTTAAAGCCATGCATGACGACACTTGTGAAAGTGAGATCTGCCAACTTGGTCATAGATGAGATAACTCTCTGAGCAACATTCCCTAAGTACTAAAAATGCCTTTCCAAAGCAACTTCCATTTAGTTTTAAACAAAAAAAAACCTAAAATCTTCTTCCAGGCATGACTATTAACCATCCTTGCTACATTTAAGAGTACAAGGCTATGACTATTAGATGTTAGACAAATGTGTGAATGACTAGTTAGATCTGTTACTTTACATGCATGAAAAAGAAGGACATGGTATTCCATATAAGTTGAATGCTAAAGTAATAGATGAAGAATACAAAGGTTAATTGTAGATCCCCACTCATTTCCCAGGCTGCAAGCACCTGAGCATTGCAACCACCCATAAGAACTATCTCGGGTGAGATTGCGTAGTGCACCCTATGTACTGCGTTGCCTTCTGGTTTACCAGGATGACCAATAGTTTTAAAGGGGTTTTGTTGGAAATCATAGTAGATCTGAACCTGGGTTAGCCTAAGAATGGTAGTAGGAGTGAACTATAACCAAAAAGTGGTTTTGTTTCCGGTTGGAATAGAAAGGGATTGAGTGAATGAGATCTTCTGAAGAATCATGAAAATAATGTCAGATCTGGTGACACAACATTAAAAGAATGAGAACATAAAGGGGGATGTTGAGACCGTGGAACCCAACGAAGGCAGAGATCGAGAGCTGGTTGAAAACAAAGGAGCCAGAAGTTGCATAGAAAGGTAACAAAAACCCGAAGTTAACACCGCACAAATATTTGGACAAGTACATATTTAGCGACTTACATGAAGTATTTTTCTGTGATTTCCTGCATGTGTTGTAGGAGTGGATATTGATGTTGAAATATAACCACCCTACAAATTGGATTAGGCAACTAGAATGGAATCCTGTTGAGATCACACAGTTACAACAAGTTGATAATAGATTTACGTGCGCAATAGATTTCTGGTTAGACAACATTGTTTCAGGATTTATCAAATAATTTGCAGAAGATACTGCGAAGTCTTACAATGCAATAGAGCAAGAGCTCCTGAAGGGACCACAAGGTAGGTATATTAAATCATTATATAATTCCATTAAGATGTTACATTATAACAAAGGTGTAATGAAAATGGCCTCAAACAACTAAACTTCCCTGTGTGCATGGGGGAAGGGGGGAAGCACTGGAAATAGACAAAGAAATGGAGGAAGAGATGGATGAAGGAAAGAAGGATGAGGCCTTGGATACAATCATGATGGAGGAAGACTAGATCAAGCATATCACGGAAATAGCTGGAAGAATGCACAGTGGATTACCCTACCAATATAATATGAACAACAAGAAGAGAGCCATAGTCGCGAGGGAAGGCCTGGCAAGTGATGAAGAATAGGTAGAGGATCTCTGAGTTATGGAGCAGATTGAGGAAATCCTGCACATGAAATATGAAAGGAAGAAAAGAGGTCCAAAAGAAGAAACCATAGTAAAAAATCCTATCCATATCAGTGTCAGTGTGGAACCCATAAACCCATGTGCGACTAATACAACAGAAAGAACACCATCGTTTAGACAACCGAATTTCAGTGGAAGAAATGCAACACGAAGTACATCTACATAGGGAGAAAAAACTGGGGGAGCTAGTTCAGGAAGCATTAGTCAAGGATCTACAATGGGCAGAGGTAGTAGTTCAACATTCAGGATGGCAGGACATGATCCCACCATCAGGTTACCATAATTCAAAGGAGAGGCATTGGAGGACTCTAAGAAGCACATGTTCATCTGTGAAAATATATGAGAAGTAAGGTAGATCACAAATGAGGATACCAAACTTGCAGAGTTAGCCATCATGCTAAGAGACCGCACACTGGATTGGTACATGAGCTTAGCTGCAAACAGTCCACCAGGAACAACCAGAACGATTGTGGATATCAAGAAGTTGCTGACAAATGAATTCCAAAAGCCTAGCTCAGAGGATCAATACGTGAACAAGATGATAGAGATCATAAAAAAACAGGGAGAATCTGTTTGGGAGATAGACCAGTGTTTCAAACAATTGAAGGTAGAGCTCAAGTATGTCGTGACATATTTGCAACATAGGCATCTATTTGTGAATTCACTACTAACACACTTGAAATACCCTTTGAGATAGCCAAAGTTTCAGACCTAGGCAGAGGCTCTGCAGGTAGCCTTGCAACTCAAAGAGAACCAATATCATAAGACAAATCCAGCAGTAGAGGAGCCCAAGAAGGACATGAAGAATATAACATTTCAACTAAACCAGAACATGAGTAAGGACAAAAGAGAAGTTCTTTGGTGTACCACATGTAGGACATAAGGACACCATAAGAATGAATGCCCAACATTCGTGCAGTACATGGAAACGGGACTGCCAAACCCTTTTCCAAAAGGAGGACTATGGTGTGATATCTGTAAGACACAGGGGCATGATCCATATCACTTTCCAATGATGCAAAAATACTAGACAATGCCTAAGAGTTTATATTGCAACTTTTGCAAGTCAGTAGGCCATGACGACAAAGATTGCAGGACAATGGAGCTGATGAGGGAAATAACATCAGACACCTATAGGGTGTAGGAAAAGATGATGAAAGGGCAAGATGCACCATAATTTAACCAAGTACAAAACCCATATAACACTGCATCACAACAATATAACACTGCACAACCGCAGTACAATACCTCACAACCACAGTATAATCCCGCACAGTATAAATAGGTGCCCCGATACAACACACCGCGAGGAGATCAAGCTGACTACAGAGGTGGAGGATGAGGTAGAGGAGGCTTTGGAAGAGATAGAGGACCGATGGTATGCCATAACTTTCAACAACCAGGACATTATGCAAGAGAATGTCCACTTCCACCCTCGACATGTATGTATTGTCGCACATCCGATCATGACACAAAAGATTGTCCGACGCTATTTGGGAAGATCCAAGAAAAGGGAAATCAAAACAATCAAAATGTTCAATGGATTTCGGAAAAAGCGAGGATGATGAAAGAAATATCAACATAGTTATGTGCGGAGGCGCTAAAACAAGAGATGACCTAGTAAGACAAGATCCAGCACAACACCAATGGTGAAGAAGAATGTTGAATGACAGAAGCAGTTTGAAGTGCAGAATGAAAAGGAGATATTCAAGCAAGTCAGACAAGAATTCTTGAAGCCATACATTGCATCTACATCAACTGCACAACACACCCAGGATGTACCAACGTATGAGATGCCTTCATTGCTAGATCACACTAATGAAGTGCAACCTCTAGGACAAGTAAGTACCATAAAGGATTTTCTGCAATCCTGTGTTAAACTACTAAAGGATCCATCATCTGTTAAAGTGTTACAAAATATGTTAGAAATATGTACCACAGATGTAGAGGGAAAGCTAGAGCAGAAAATAGTTAATCATCTGCATACAAGGAGGAGAACAAGTAGAGAGTTCAGACTGAATGCCAACATTGGAGATTTCAACATGGGGTATATTATACTCGATTTAGACTCCGAAGTGAATGTACTACCCAAGAAAACATGGCAATGTATGAGAGAGCCCACATTAGGATATTCACCTGTTCAATTGAAACTAGCAAATCAAAACAGGGTTCTGCCAATTGGGAGGCTAAAGGGTGTGACAATAGATCTGTATGGAGTGCACACTAAAGCCGATTTTGAAGTGATAGAAATAGTGGATGGCACAACACCTTATCTGACATTGCTTGGCTTGGATTGGGCGTTTGAAAATCAGGCCACAATCAATCTAAAGATGAGGAAGATGACATGCAATTCAGGAGAGTACAAATTCATTGCACCACTAGATCCATCAAAAGGAGAAAGGTTTGTAGAACCCACTTGTTTATACCTAGAGGAAATTAACCAGTTATACAAAACCATCGCACGAGAAGAATATTATGTGAATCCAACTGCAGATGGGGTACTCAACTGGAGAAGTATCACGTCATGTGCGTCAAACTCATATACATGGTTGGATAATTGGCATCATATATTACATGAAGTCTCCACAAGAAGGTGCACAAGAATAGACCACACAGTAAGATGGGTAGGTACATAGATAAGAGAACCTCCCACATTTCATGGGGTGAATGAATTAGAAGAATTCCTAACAAGATACGAAGATGAAGTGTTAGAAAAACATAGGTTCTTATCTATGGATATAGCACTCAAGGAAACATATACAAGATGGTGGGGTGCGCTCAAAGAGACTGTCAAGGACTGGTACCAATGTAAGCGATTACTATGCATAAGATTTGGCGCAGAATAGGGAAGCAATCAATTGCAGAGATATGACGTTCAGGGGACACCAATCGAACACTTGGGGAAGTGTAGAACACTATGGAGAATGACACCACCAGAAGAATGGCCTCACTACTTTATTCATACATTGGAAGGAATTCCAACAAACTGGTATGTAGACCAGAAATTGCGTAGAGGCACTGCAGAATGTATAGCCTTACAACATAATTTTATAGTTACTTTCTCATTTGAACATGAGAACCCCAACATGGATTCAAGACTCAAACAAATTAAAGGGGCAATATTCATTCAAGAACTAGAGGTTGAACTTATAACAGAGTATCAACAACAGAATAGACAGACAGTGAAAGAACTACTGTCATGCTACCATGTGCAGGAAGAAGCACTAGATGAAGATGACCCACACAACATCCAAATTATAGAAATTTAAGGGGAAAGGGAGGTGGAAGTTCCATCTCTCGAATCAAAAGAATTTATCACGATGATCAAGGTGAAGAAAGTAAATATTGGGACAAATGATAATCCCAAAATGGCCAGCATTGGAGACTACTAGGATGAACAAACAGTAGAAAGAATAATAGAGTTGCTACGCGAGTAAAGTGACATGTTCCCAACAACCTTTATAGAGATGAAAGGCATAACAAGAGATCTATGATAGATGAAGATACCTCTCAAAATTGAGGCTAGATCATTCAGACAATGACCATATAGACTGAACCCAATATACAAGCAAAAAGTAAAAGCAAAAATTGACAAAATGTTGGAGGCTGGAATCATAGAACCAATGGTGGAATATGAATGGGTAAGCCCTATGGTAGTTCAGGAGAAGAAGTAGGGAGGGATAAGGATCTGTGTAGATCTTAGGAAATTGAATGATGCTTGCCTACATGACCCTTTTCCCACCCCTTTCACATATGAGGTATTAGAGAATGTAGGAGGCCAAGAAGAATACTCATTCACAGATGGATTCTCAGGCTAACATCAAATCAAGATAGCCCCATAAGATAGGTACAAGACCATGTTTGCCACAAAATGTGGATCCTACCAGTGCACAGTCATGCCTTTTGGACTGAAGAATGCACCAATAATGTTTTCAAGAGTAGTCATAGCTGCATTCAAGGAATTCATCCATCAGTTTTTAGAAGTATGTCTGGATGATTGGACAGTCTACAGTCTGTTGAAAGATAATGTAGAGGTATTAAGGCCGATGTTGGAAATATGCATACATTGTCAGATATCATTAAATATCAAGAAGTGCATCTTTGGGACACCTTTTGGGATACTATTGGGCCATATAGTGTGCAAACAAGGCTTGATAGTAGATCCTTCCAAGATTGTAGTGATTGTCAATTTACCACCACCAAAATCAATATGTCAGTTGAGATAAACATTGGGACACACATGCTACTACAAGAAATTCATAAAAGGGTATGCGCAGATCATTGCGCCGATGGAGAAACTATTGAGGAAAGATAGTAAATTTCAGTGGAATGAGAACTGTCAGTGAGGATTGGACACTCTAAAAGAGAAAATGGTAACAACACCAATACTAGTATTCCCAGATTGGAAAAAGACATTTCATGTGCATGTAGATGCATCAATGATAACACTTGGAGATATTTTGGAGTAGCCAGGAGTGAGAGAGTTAGACCATTCTATAGCATTTGCAAGAAAAAAATTGTCAGGGTTAGAGCATAACTACAATACTACAGAAAGAGAAGGCTTAACAATGGTATATGCATTGCATAAGTTCAGACACTATCTACTTGGGAAACACTTTAAAATGTTCACAGATCATTCTGCCCTCAAATACCTAGTCAATAAGATGGTGTTGGAGGGGGGGGGGAATAATTTGTAGATGGTTACTGCTATTTCAGGAATTTGATTTTGAAGTGATAGTCAAACCAAAGAGGTTGAATGCAGGACCTGATCACCTGTCAAGGATCACCAATGGAGAGGAACCTACAAATTTAGAGGAAAACTTCCCTGATGCACAATTATTTTCAGTCCAAGTAGCTGATGAATATTTTGTTAACATCATTCAATACTTGAGTGCAGGGACCACACAACAAGAATTCAACACTACGCAAAAGAAAAATTTGGTAGTCAAGGATGCAGACTATCAATTGATTGCAGGACACTTATACAAGATGGGCGTATACTGCATTTTGAGAATATGTGTACTAGAACATGAGAGGCCTAGGATTCTAGAAGAGGTCCATGAGGGAATAACCGAAGGACATTATGCAGGAAAATATACCGCACAAAAGGTATTGCGCACATGAATATGGTGGCCGACCATCTATAGATATGCAAAGGACTACTTCCAGAGATGAGATGTATGTCAGAGGGTTGGAAAACCTAATAGACGAGATGAGATTCCCCTAAGACCACAAGTAACCTTGCAAGTATTCGAAAAATGTGAATAGATTTTGTGGGACCAATTAATCCACCAACAAAGAGGTCAGGAGCAAGGTATAAAATTACTGTGACATAGTACTTAATGAGATGGGCAAAAGCAACACTAGTAAAATATTGCAGCACAAAGACAACAACACACTTCCTGTTTGAGAAAGTGAACACCAGATTTGGATGCCCAAGGATTTTGATGAGTGACCAAGGCACTCACTTCATCAATAGTACTATCAAGGCTATGACTGAGGAGTTTGAAGTTTATCATCAAAAGAGTACACTATATCACCCTCAAGCAAATGGAACATTGGAAGCCTTTAACAAGATCCTAGAGAATGCATTGACAAATATTTGCAATGTCAATAGGGATGATTGGGACTTGAATATACCAGTAGTATTATGGGCATAGATGACTACATGAAAAAGTTTACAGGGTAGACACCATTCAGGTTGGTGTATGGACAAGAAGCAGTGATGCCATTGGAATTTTTGGTACCTAGTCTGCACATATCATCAATCACCAACATGACAGAATGAGGCACAATACAAGAAAGGCTAAGTCAACTGATGGTGATGGAAGAAGATAGGATTCTAGTAGGATTTCAATAAGAAGTACATAAAGCAAGGGACAAAGCTTGGCATGACAAACATATTAAAAGGAAGAGTTTCAACGAGGGAGGCCTAGTCTTGGTGTGTGACAGTAAATTTCTTCAGCACCCAAGAAAATTCAAAATGCACTAGTTGGGACCATATGAAGTAAAGACTATCACAAATGGGGGAGCTGTACAGTTGAAAGATTTAGGAGGTACATAACGAAATGATCAATGGGAGTTGAGTGAAACTATATAGGGACAATCAACCTCCTAATTCTTAGAAAGGTACCACACAGTAAGAAAATATGTATATAGTGTATTATAATAGAAGTAAATAAAAAAAAAAGCCATAAAAAGTAAAAAGGATAAAAATAAAAACAATTCAGCGCACATGGAAGGCCTTGACAGAATAGAACTAGGCGGACGAAACAGGGCGCTGTAAGAAAACCAAGGTTCGAAAACACGACACACAGAAGAGAAGTTAACAGGTAAAAATGTATACTGCGCAGGAAACAAAACGAAAAGTGAAAAAGTGACAATCATCAATGCGACACAACTGTCACGTCCCCATCCCGCTATAAAATCGAAAAGAGGGGGAAACCGACCCATTATGTTATTTTCTATGTAGAAAAATTCCGAGCCGAGTAGAAGAGCGATAGAGTGCATATTTGTGCTACCATATATCGAGTTGAGAGCCTATAGTTCATATTTCACCACCATGACACCTCCGAGGGTTGGAGCACCAAGCAGAACCGAACGAAACACACATAGTAGCACATGGGTACCACAAATAGAAACCAGTGAGATGCTCGCAATGGTGGATGTGGATCAAATCCGTACATCAGAGTATGAGCAAACCACATTACATGTGGAGGAGGAGCAAGAACCCGCACAGGATCCTGAGCAACCATTAGAGGACACCGAATGAACAAAATCCGATGTGTCCAGGGGAAAAGGGCCACAGGAAGCAGAACCAACCATGAATTCCATGTAGTAGGGCCCAGAGCAGGAACTCGAGCAAAAAACAAAGCAAGAGGGTGGGATATTGTCCCCACAAGGGAAAAATAAGCTGACAACAGAAAGCAGTGCGCAAGGCGTACAATGCACACAGGCAAAACTAGGTATAATAATGCCAAAAAATTCAACGAAGTGAAGACTGGGGATAACATGGTAGGAAGAGTCAATAGCCTTAAATACTCCGAACATGATGTATTTGATGCCACAAAGTTCCCATATTTGGCAACATAGAGCTACTTAGAGAGCAGGGGAGAGGGCCCATCAGGTGTGTCACCGTTGGAGACTGTAGAGTGGATCCTGGGATTGTACAACACTGACATCATGAACTTATTAGACATACCACACTTCGGGCGTGGGAAACACATAAACGAATTTGTTAAAAAATTGTTAGTGAGGGTGCACATAGGAATATTATGGATGGAGAAGCTAGTGCCGATCAAGGTTGACCTCATCGCAGAGATTACAAGGCTACCCACAGATGGGAAGAAGCCGAAACAATACCTAGAAGACAAGACTAAGGTGAAATCCTTCTCGGATGAGATCAAAGAAAAATATGGCACATAGAGGGGTAATAGAGGTATCAGGATCAATGACATCAATGATCCCACGACACGATTTGAAACTAGACTGCTCAATTGCAAATTAATTGGCAAGTGCTGAAAAGAAGAAGTGCCCGCAGGAGTAATAGTAGTTGTGACGCAGTGCATAAAGGGGAGCCGATGAGCTGGGCCCCTTACCTACTAAACTCGTTCCTTCAATACTAAAAGGACGTATAAGACTGAGGATTTTAGTTCCACTACTCGTGGTTACTCATCCTCATTACACTTATAGGGTGGCATGAACCTACATACACGATGTTCCTGCCAAGAACAGGTAAATGTGGTGCAACGTGCTACACGTCGGTACGAAGCACAACAGATACGAAGGTAAAGAAAGTAAAAAATGACATGTTTGTTGAGTACTTAATAGAGATCCATAACAACTTGGCAGATACATTGAGGATCTCACTAGAAATAGTCCAGGAGTATGGACAGATAGCGAATTTTCGGGCATCACGTCACAACATGCGACTACATGCAAAGAAGGACCCAATCAAGGAATGGTTACAACTGAAGTACTATGTGATGATGCAGGACATCCACAGTGAGGCCCAAGAGTGGCTTGAGGAGTGGAAAGTGCTAGAGATTCCAAGAGAAACGCTAGCAATACAAATCTAGATGCAGGGTAACACAGTCCCCATGCAACAGATAGGCAGGAATGGTGCTAGCCAACAAAATAAAATAGCAATAGGTACATTGGGGGCAATCAACTCAATTAAAAAGAAAACTAGGACACAAAAGAAGTCACAACGTGGTCCTATATAAGGTCCACAGGCTACAAACCAGACACTGGGAGGACCAACATGACAGGTGAGTGAAGAGAAAGTGCATATGGAGGCACAAGATGTATCCATGGAAGAAGAAGTTGAGCAAGATATCGACATGGAAACATGGATACCAGAAGCATATGAACAACCAAAGGCCCAAAGGAAGAGAACAGGGGAGCAAGCAAGGGGCGCCAGGAAGAAAGAAAAGGCCCACATGAAAGAAATGGAAACATCACTAACAATAGATGACGTAGAGATGATAGCCACGACAATAGATGATCGACTGCCAAAAGTATGGGAAAATGCAGAAAACCATCTAGCTTCAATTTTGGAACATGTGCATGAGGTAAAAATTGCACTAGAATAGTTGAGGATCAAGGCAGAACATCAACAAAAGGAGAAATCAATGCCAGTAAGAGAAGGAGCACCTATCAGAGAAACAATACAAATCACATCGCAGGGAAGTGCTAACTTTATCATAACACCAGATATGTTGTTCATTTATGAGGAAACAACGCATAAGCCCATGAAGGATATCAAAATGTTGGATTTGGTGTTGCCCAAGATACCAACAAAGGCATTGTAGAAGTTACATGTTAACGTCGCACAAGAGATTCAGTCCAGATCAAGGTCTAACATGATGAATCTTTAAATAATGCAGGAAGAAAATATGGTACTCAAGGAAGCCATCATCCAGGAAGGGAAGAAGAAAGACATAACACAACAAAAAGTGTACGATATGGAGACCTAGATAAACGCGGTCTTTCAATCCATCTTAGACGACACACGATCAGAGGAAGCATCTTCGAAGGAGAAGATAACAAAGATAGCACAAAATCTGCAACAATATAAAGAGAAGATCAAGGAACTAGAGGAGCGTGCAATACCTACTCCTCCTCTAGCAGTCTGAGCGCAAATAGATCAAGACGTGACAACAAATGTAGAAAACATTGCGCAAAACATACATAGAGCAACAAAACTATTGGAGAAGAGCAACCAACTATGGACACAACTATTAGAGTATGGGAGCCTACAAGAGCTGCAAGGAAAGGAAGATAAATTGCATGCAGAAATGGCAGATGTCAAGCAACAACAGAGGAAAATGTTACTGCCAAAGAAGATTAAGACGACCACGGAAATTAAGAACCTTCATGTAGAAGAAAAAGCGGTGTAGGCACAAAATATCGCATGGCAGGATCAATTGGAGCCTCTACAGGAGAAGGAAGAACAATTCGTCGTGGAAATCGACGCAACACAAGTACGCCTCAAACAGATAGGCTTGGAGGGGGGCGAGATCTTATGACCACTAGTCACTGTGCAGGTGGTCAAAGCCCTGTCAACAAAGAGTATCCAGGCTCAGGAGCAGTGCCAACGGATAGTAGATATGTATGAAGTGTTGGCACAAGCAATGACAAACACCGAAGTTAGGTAGTGACTCTAGATGAGTCACAATGTCAGTGTTGGGGGCTTGTTGGGCGTAGGCCCAGTTTTGAGGAAAGAGCATGACGTGGGAGGCAAATGTGCATGCATAAGAAGCAACATGTGTAAGGCAGACACACGTGTAGGAAAAAAAACATGTGCAAGACATACACACGTAGAGGAGAGGAAATCATGCAAGGTGTGCATGCAAGGAGACCTGGCCATGATAGGGTTAGGGTTTCGGTAATAAGATGTAATGGCTAGTAAGCCAAAAATATGTATAAATAGGCACCTAGGAGGTCTAGGTAAGGGTTGGTTGGTGAGGGGTCCATTTTTGTTCTTAGGTTCGGAGTTGGTTATTATTACTATGCTGGTCAAAGACTGAAGATATGAAACATTTGATCCCATTTTTGTAAGTTGTTGAGTTGAGGAGAGGAAATAAGGGAGATGTTGAGGGTTAGATCATAGGTCGAGGAGCCTGGTGTGATCTAGTCCGCCTCATTATAGATCTCGACCTGTTATGATGGAGAGTTTTAATGCGCGAGGCGCTATAGTTTTGGAACCAGAATAATAAAAGAGCAGATTAACCAAATATTTCTGGACATAGCCCAGGAGGGGTGAACCAAGGTAGAACATGTGTTATGTGATTGAATGTTATGTATCTCTTTTGTTTGTTAATGATTATATGTTAGACAAATGTGTGAATGACTAGATATATCTGTTACTTTACATGCATGAACAAGAAGGACATGGTATTCCATATAAGTTGAATGCTAAAGTAGTAAATGAAGATTACAAAGGTTAATCGTAGATCCCCACTCATTTCCCAGGCTGCAAGCACCTGAGCGTTGTAGCCACCCATAAGAACTATCTCAGGTGAGACTGCGCAATGCACCCTATGTACTACGTTGCCTTCTAGTTTACCAGGAGGGCCGATAGTTTTAAAGGGGTTTTGTTGGAAACCATAGTAGATCTGAACCTGGTTCAGCCCAAGAATGGTAGCAAGAGTGAACTATAACCAACACTAGGATACAAGGGGATTATTGTGTATAAAGAGTTGGTTCTTCTTGCCACCCATATTCTTCTTGATCTTCAAAATCCGTGATTCTGGTTGCTATCTTACACATGCCTTGACCTTTAAAAATGGTTGTTGGTTTGAATTCAAGGTCATACTCCTATAAAGTAGTCGTCCAATTTCCTCATATTTCACCAAGTTCCCTCTATACAAAGAGAGATCTAACCTCTGGGTGAAGGACTATCACCTTAGTGTGATTTTTCAATACATAAGGCCTGAACTATTTAATATCTTTGTGGATAGAAAAATCTTGATTGTCTACTGGTGGATAATTTAGTTCAACACCTTGGAGTCCAATGCTCATAAATGTCATGGGGCACTCATTCCCTTGTTGGTATTTATGAGTGAGCACTGTTGCAAGAGAATGGTTATAAGAAAAAGTATACACCAATAAGTCTTTATTAAAATTGGGACTTTGAAGAGAAGGTGCAGCTGTTATGGCTGCCTTGATAATCTCAAAGGACTACTTTTCAATAGATGTCCACTTGAATTGAACATCTTTCTTTATCATCTGTTGAAGAGGTTTAAAATTTTTGGAAAAATCCATAACAAATCTTCTCACAAAGTTGATTTTCTCGAAAAAGGACTGCATAGATATTTTTTTGGGTGGAGGTGGGATCTACATGATAGATTTGGTTCATTCTGGGTCAATGGAAATCACATCCTTGGAAATAACATGCCCCAAAATTTTACCTTTTGAAACAACAAAGATTCTCTTCTTGGGGTTTAGAGAAATACCGTATTTTCTGCATCTTTCAAAGATATGGTTCAGATGTTTCAGGTGATCATCTCTTCGCTTTGAATAAACCTTGACATCATCGAGGTATATCACCATGTTGTGACCGATTAGACTTTTAAACACTATATCCATTTCCCTCTGAAAGGTATCTCTAGTGTTGATTAGGTCGAAGGGAATTCTGCGATATGAAAACTTTCCCCACTTTGTTTTGAAAGTGGTCTTTAACCAGTCTAGTTCTTCTATGAGAACATGATTCTAACCATAAAACTCGTCCAAAAGAGAAAACATTTCAGAACTAGAGACGAGTTGTAGGATTTGCTCCATGGGGGGAACTGGATAATTTTCCTTGTCGGAAGCTCGATTTAAGTTTCAGAAATCTACGCAAAGTCTTATCTCCCTTGATTTATTCCTAATAGATACCAGATTGGACACCTAGGTAGAATGACAAACTTTAAAGACGATCCGAGTGTCTAACAATTTCTTCAATTCATTCTAAATAAGTGGTTCAAGAGTCAGATGCATTTTCCTTAACTTCCACTGAAATGGTTTGATACCTTCTTTGATAGGAATCACGATCTGAATAACACGAGTGTCATATGTCTTCAAATCTTCATATTTCCAAGCAAATACATCATGATATCTCTTAAAAAACTGCATGAATGTAGGTTTTTCATCCTCTGAATAGAAAGTGCCCAGACTGATGTATTTGGGTTGTTCCCAGATTCACCCGAAAGTGCATCATGGTAGAGTTGTTCATCTTTGGATTTATATGTTTTCTGAACTTAGTCTGTAGATCAAACAAATTTTCAAGGGATAACACATTTCTCGGCATGCAATTTGCTTTTACCTTACTTGCCTCATCCCAGTAGTCCCGAAGATTTTGTTGATGCACTTGATCATCTATCACTGAGTCCTGGAATACGTCAGAGATTGTTAGGAAATTTATGATCTGAGTATCATTATTGAACACTCTCTAGTTCGTGCGACATGATGTTATTCGATATAGAAGGCCTAGAAATGATTTCAACAGAAAAACCGTTATTAAGGGGTGTGAATCTATATGTACATTCGCCAAAGTATCTGCAACAACATTTTGGCAACGAGGTATAAAAGGAATATTAAAAGCTTCAAAGGAATAGAGAAGGTTCCATACCTCCTGTTGATAACCTTTTAAGTGGGGAGACATGCACTGAATAGTGTGTTGGACACACCTACCACACTTAGAGGGGGGGGTGAAAGAGTGTGGGGATCTTTTTCCCAAAACTTCCCTCTTACACAAAAACTCCTTAGTTAACATTCAGCATTTTCTCATTACTCATTGTTGTCATTTATAATCAGTTATATGTGAATACATATCAACAACATATATCAACAACATATCATCAACAAATCATCTCCACAAGGAACACAAAGAACACAAGATGTATGTACAATTTTCTTTTTATTACAGACTACAATCCTTGGGGTTTATCAACAACAACTGAATAGAGTACAACTCTACAAGAGCACCAGCTCTATATGAAAGACTCAGCTTACATTCTCAGCACCAACTGAGATAAGGCAACAATCCTCAACATATATCAATCTGTCAACAGGTACGCGACCTGTCAGTAGTGCAACCTGCGTGTGTACGCTCTCTGGCTCACTATAGCCTGCGTGTGAACACGGCCAGTGTATAATGCAACAAGATTATGCTTCTTAGCAACTATGGTTTTGCTTTGCTTCACATGCTCAAATCCTATGCAACCTGCAATCACTTTCTCTTCTACTGTCCAAACTGACCCACAACCAGTCACAACACATCCAAGCTCTCCAATAGCTTGCTCATGCTCCACAATAAATCAATATGAATGCTATCTCAATCATGTATAAATAAATAGTATACCATAGTAGTCATGTCACTACTGAATCACAAGAGTGCTACTCACTCCACCCACCAAATCAACCAAATTGAGCCACATCATAGAAGCCATACCAAGAATGCCCTAAGAATTCACAACATATCAAACAATAACATCTATCAAGACAATAATGTAACCATACCAGTGTCTTAGTGATAGATCTGAGGCCATAGAATGCAGATCTGGAACCTGCCTCATCATCCAAGGGATTGGTACCAACTCAAACACAAATATCCATGAGGTTATTTAGTCCACGCTCCCTGTACACAATTAGCCCGCGTGTACACTCACCCTATACACAACCAGCCCGCGTGTACACACACCCTATACACAGACAACCCGCGTGGGCATAAAAAAATAGGGTTTTCTGTGAATCTGAGACTTTTGCCGTCAAGATCTCTGATTTTTCCGAAACTTTGATGTGTCCATGAGATCCTCCTCTCGCTCTCTTCCTTAGAATAAGTCTTCAATCATGCTCAAGAGATCCACACCAATAAGATTCTCTCACAAGAAGCTCTCCATCAATACTCCAAAAGATATTCACAAGAAGTTCTCCATTGATCCACAAGGATTCTCACCAAATGTACGTTTTACAAGAGATCCTAGCTTCTTATTTATAATTTCATCTTCTAAGTCACTTAACCCATTTCTAGGTCACTTAACCTATTTTCCTTATTTTAGGGTTAACCACTTTCCATGAATAGAAAGTTCTCCAATAATTTATCATTTAAATATTCCTTCTTGATTTTGTCACTTTACTTTATCGTTTAAATAATGATTTATTCTTTTCGATCACTTTTACTTCTTTGACCTTGGGGGCTTCAAGCCTTCATATGGGGTTCCTCCAACTTCATAAGACCATAACTCTTAAAGCGTGAGGAGTTATGTGACATTCCACATACCACCGGAAATGGCATGTCAAGCACTATCCATCTAGGATAGTTTCACCAACAACTTCATTGATCTTCATCTCATTATTCCACATACAAGCATGGGTCCTCCAACCATTCTCCTATGATAAATCAATCCGTAAAGCGTCTTCCCGTGAGGGATTTCACCATAAGGGGACCACTTTGGAGTTCATCCATTTGTGCACCTTATAAACCATGATAAGACACTAATGATTCATCTTTGCATAAATTCACCACTGCATCATATATATCAACTATTCATCATGTATCAATGACAACTCATTGATCCATCTTCATCAATGCATCATATCAATGATCCATCTTTATCAATTGGTTTCCACTTGGACATATATCATTCTCATCAAGGGCATCATATCAATGTTCATCAATCATCAATCAATCAATTACTTGACATCAATCAAACCAAACCATTTTCATCAATGACATATGAACCAACAATCTACCAAATAATCAAACCATTGGCATCAATGACAACATGATCCAACAATATCCCCCTTTGGCATTGATGGAAATACCAACATTGATGTCAACTCCAATTACCAATTATTGATGTCAACATGTAGACAAGACAATCTCTTCATCAATAGTCAATGTGACTATCTCTCCAAATCAATCTCTCCCATCAATAGACATCAATCACATCAATGTGATTATCTCTTCCCCTTTGACATCAATGGAAAATTCCCATTCTCCTCTTGGGGCTGCTCCCCTATCTTGTTGCCGCTATATAATCTCTCCCCTTTTGAACAAGGGATATCAATCTGATATAAGGCTGAAAATACATCGAACATACTCCCCCTGTGACCATTGCTCCCCCTGGAATTATGCTTCTGTGCTCTTTCTTCAAATATAGGTCTCTTTTCTAGGTATGTATCTGATAAATATCTCCTCCTAGAATCATGGGAAGAAGAATGACTCCCCCTAAGGGTATGTCTTCCCCTATCTTCTCTGCAAGATGAACAATATGCTACCATATGATGATCCTTGGACCTGTTCATGCATCAAACTTGTGCCATACCATACATCATGAAACAA
>ML784587.1:261648-276200 GCA_009831015.1 Picea engelmannii | reverse complement strand
TATCTCTGAGAAGAGATGTGACGGCTACTCGCATCCGTGAGAAGATGGTTACAATGAGGCTCTGAAGGCCCTTTTACAATAAACGGGAATGCCAAAAGTCCTAGACATCCAAAAACCTAACCCTAGGAGATGAAGTGCCAAAAATCATGTGGGCCCCGTTTGGGTAAGTTGGTGCATCAACTTCCCGGGGTCGTAACTTTTGCATACGATCTCCGTTTTAGGCGTGTGATAGATCGTTGGAAAGGTATCGTCGAGGAGATTCATTTTGGGGGCTCAATCTACCTTCAGCTATCATTGAGAACCTCTATCTCTAAAAACCTTCATTTAGGCCCTCAAAATGGCCCCGGAAGTTAAAACCTGCTAAAAATAGTAAATTGCCAAAATTGTCAGAAAGCCGTTTTGAGCCATTTGGAAAAGGTGGTTGGCCACCGATATCCACCTGGATCATTCGGCTATCATTTAGGATCTCTATCCCAAAAAACCTTCATTTAGGCCCTCAAAATGGCCCCAGAAGTAAAAAACTGCTAAAAATAGTAAATTGCCAAAATTGCCAGAAAACTATTTTGTGCCAGTTGGAAAAGGTGGGTGGCCACCGATATCCACCTGGATCACCTCAATACATGGTCCCAATTAGAATATGCACCATTTTTTTTAAGAGACCCATTCTGATTCTAGACCATCTTTCATTACTGGTTATGAGGGGTGATTGGATTTTTGGTGAATGCAAATGAAAATGTAAATCCAATCTAACTAAGTGCAGAAATGAATCTAACTATCCTATCCTAGCTAGGAGCAATCTAGAGTAACCAAATGAGTAGCTAAAAATGGAACTAATCTATGCAAATAACTTCACTCAAATAATTATTATGAAGTAGCAAAGTTAAACAACACATATACACAAATACATAACCAGATTAGTCTAAATCATGCTATCACATACACAAGGAACTCATACTCTGAGGACAAAACACAAGAAAGAATAACAAAGCTGTAAGAATGATATTGATTTGCATAAGTAAAGTCTATAGGCAAAAATATATTCTTACAACACATGTAAACAATACACAGTCTATTGAAAGTAGTTCACAACAAGCAACCATTTACAATAGTTATTCTCTTTATCAAAACTAGCCCCGAGGGCCTCTCAATTTTAGTTAACAAAGTAGTTTTTCACCAAATAGCTCAGTGAATGTACAATGCTTGAAGAGCCCCTACAAAATGGGCCTCTTCCTTTATTTATAGAAATTCTAGTAACTCCTGAAAATGTCTTCTTGAATTCCACAAGAAGTAGTTACAAAAACCTTTCATCTTCCCCTTAATGGCTATTTCCATGTGTGAGAATAAGGAGGACGCTGATGGAAATTGGAAAAATAAAAAATAAAATATAATTGTCATCAAATCTGGATTTGCTATCTCATCTTATTCATGTACCCTTGTCTTTGATGTAGGCTGCCAAAACCTTGTATTGGCCACAGAGTGATATGACCCTGCAATATGAAAGTTCCTCGAGAGCAACTTCATGTGAGGCTAAGTTATCAGTGAGAGTCTTCATGTCCTTTTCTAGTGTGGCCATGAATGCTTGGATCATAGTATGAAATTTGGCTGACTGGACAAGGTGTTGCTCCATTAAATCAATTGTCACCTTCGTAGCTACCTCAATTACCTCTCATCTCTGATTTGTGCTTTGTTGGATCTTTTCAAGGAGTTGTTCCACAGTGGTGGTTTTCCCAAGCTCTTCGATGGGAGGAAGGTGATACTTTTGTGTCAAAAATTGTGTTGCTTTATGAATTTTTGTGTAAATTGTGATCGAGGTAGTCGTTTCCTTTTCCGCTCTTTTACCAACTTGCTGACACTGATCAAGCCAAGCGTAATCAATTATTATTTCTACCTCTGAGGGGTGAGGAATCTCGGATAGAGCATTTGGATTCTCGATGATCTATATTTTTATGTCATCTAAGCCCTCTCAGATGGTGACGAGTTGGATGTTCTTGGTTTTCAAACGATTGTGTTGTTCCATTATGTTGGCTGCCAACTATTGAAAGACATGCATATGGGCATACACACCTATGATAGCCTCTTCCAGCTCTATTTTGACCAGCATGATTTACATTCTCCTAAACTATCCTCATCTTTCTTTGTAAGATTGAGTTGTTCTTCCGATTCTTTGATCCTGACATCCTTCTCTTGGTTTTGGCGGTACAAGTTCTTAAGGTCTTGCTCTATTGCTGTGGTGAAAGAAATGCCAGTGGATGCTATGGAAAGCAGATCTTGGATAGCATCTTCTGTCACTGTAGTCTCTATGATGAATACTAATGAATTGCCCCTTATGACTGGAACCTTCCTGACTTGCTGTTGCACAAACCTGCCCGTGGGGTTGTCATATTTGAACTTTTTCAAGTTTGCCACTTTGTTGGGCTTGTATGGTATGCAAAGTCCCAACTCCATTTTACTGTTTTGAAGGTGGGAGCTGGGAAATTTTGATGATGATTCTGGGATGTATGTATCCATAGATGAGGTGTCATTATTAAGAGCTTCTCCGTCTCTTTTCCATTGCTCTTCCTCGACTGATTTATACGAAACTTCATCTGCTACTCTTTTTTCTGTTGTTGCTGCCTCTGTAGCTGCTCGTTTGACTACTGCTTTTGTTTCTCTTTCATCCTCTGCTTCTTTCTTAGCTATATATCTTTCCTCTACTTCTACTATTTCTGTCGCTGCTGCTGCTGCTTCAACTTCTACTTTTTCCTTAGCTTCTTCAATATTTCTCTTCTTTTCAACATCATCCTCCTTCTTCTTTTGGAACCTTTCTGTCTTCCTTCTTTTCTTGTCATCTACTAGTTCCTCCTCCTTGGCTGATTCAAAATGTGTAGATGTAGTTGTGACAGACGTTTCTGATGCTATCTCTTCTTCTTCTTTCCTTTTTGCTTCTTCATGGGATTTTTCTTCCTCAACTATTCTTCCTATAGTTCTTCCTTTCCTTTTTACGATAAATTCATCGTACGTTTTGACACCACAATGAACCTCTTCCTCCTTCCAATTAGTTGAAGTATATTCCCAAGTGTCTTTGATTTGACTGGAATAATCCTTGACTACTTTCTTGGGATCATGCCTCCAAAATATTTCTTCTCCGAATCGATATGACAATAGTGTATCTACTTTATCTAGGGCCCATTTGATGCTTCTCAATGAGTATGCGCCAACCCACAATGAAAATAGGGGCCAAATAACCTTCTTGTCTCAAAACAATGCTGCCCTAACTTCATAAATTACAGTTTGATGTACGATTTCTTGGAGCACTAGTCTTTCGGGCACAAATATCAGGAGTAGATGGGGAGATTTGGTGGCATCGTATATCCTTATGTAGGTTCCGTGCTCCATGAGGTACCAGTCCCCAATCTTCCATATTATTTCCAATTCTTTATCTATCATACATGGGGCTAGTGCACAAAAGATGAGCTCATACAAAGGTGCTAAGAAGTGGTCTCAGACCTTGTGGTATTCCATTCTATATTTTTGATCCCAAAGCACCTTGCAGTAAGTATGTATGGATGATTCTGTTGGTTTTGAGGCCCAACCCATCTTAGGATATTGGTGGGGTACACACATAATATCCAATAAATAAGATGCCATATGAAAACTTGGGAATTTTCCAGGTTTAGTCTCTTTGACAACTGTGATGGATTCTCTTAAGATTGATGATAGGATATTAGCCCAGTTGAACATCGACTTTTCATCAACATAGTAGTAGATCATGGGTATTAGGGACAAGGTGAATTTAAAAGCATGCTACTCCCCATACAATTTGGAAAGCATCACCATGATGTATTGATATTGTGTTCTCAGTGTAGTGCTTGGAGACACGTCATATGGTCTAAGCTTGAAATATTTATCCGAATTATACCATATTTTGAATAGGTACTTTGCCTTGTGTAGGAACTTGCTGAGGAGATCCTCATCCAGTGACCGGGTGCCCTTTTACAAATGACAATACTTGGTTAGATCTGTTGCTTGGAATGATGCTATGGGTTCCCCTTTAGCATTAAGTATGTAATCGTTGTCAAGGTCCACATGCTTGAGGATCCATTCTACCTAAAAATCAACCATAGAGTGTCGGCTCGTGTAACAGTACATACTTAATGCTAAAGGGGAGCCATCACATGAGCCGTCAAAACCTCAAAATAAACCATCAAATTGAAAAGTACTGCTACCGGTAGCACCCATTCTAAAATTGGGGTATTAAAATGAAACATTTTTTAAATTTCTAAAATAAATCATTATTACTGTAAACAAAATCTTAAAATCAACCCTTAAATGCTTACTTTTTAAATATTAATTTATCACTCCAAGTACAAGATAATACATAATGCCATGAAAACAATACATTTAAAAAAATATATTCAAAACCCAAATTTGAAAAAAAACCTTAAATGCTTACTTTTTAAATATTAATTTATCACTCCAAGTACAAGATAATACATAATGCCATGAAAACAATACATTTAAAAATATATATTCAAAACCAAAATTTGAAAAAAAACATAAAAAAAACATAAATTTTTCATATATTGTGCTCTTGGCACGCTTTACAAGTACACTCTCCTGGAAGGAAAAAAAAATAATCAAGGTGTGGGGAATTTACCATAACTTCAACTTGGCACATCCAATTTTGATCAGACCTATGGCATTGTAGAGAAGACATATCAGATAACTACAAAACAAAATTTTTATACCCAGAAGGGCCAAAATTTCGGAGATACAACAAAAGAAAGATCGTCTAGCATTACCACCTCAAAATCAAGGTTTACAAGTGATACTTGGCCAACATGCCACCAAAAAAGGGAACTTATACACCAAATAAGCCTTCAAATAGTCCTACTTGGACTCTTGATGAAGGTGAATAAATGCGTAGTGACATAAATGATTTACAAAAGAAGACAATAACAAAACATGAACTACAAGGGATGATGGATTCAATTGAAGCTAAGTTGGAGGAAATAATGGATACTAAGATGTATGGTTTAAAAAGGGAGATCATGTAAGGATTGAAAAATTTCCTAATAGAGAGGCCACTTGAAAGTGAAAATGTATCCTGTGAAATTCATGATGAGGACACAAGGAAGATGAATCAAGACTGGAGAAAATCCAACTTTGGGTTGAAGACCAACCACTTTCCTAAGATTGATATGAGGAAGTTTGATGGAAAGGATCCAATCACATGGATACTTCAGATGGAGCAATTCTTTGATCTACATGATGTGCCACACACACAAAAGGTACAAATTGCTTCTTTGTATTTAGAACCCAATCAATTTGTGTGGTATCGATGGCTTTGTTCTCGCAAATCACTTGTCACTTGGAAAATTTTCATAGAAGAAATGATAACACACTATGAGAATACAAGGAGCAATACCTTCTTTAGCCAATCGATAAATCTCAAGCAAAAGGTTTCAGTTGCAGAGCACATTGAGAACTTCCAAAGATTGAATATAAATGTAACATATATTCCATATGAACACATGATTGATGTATTCATAGGAACTTTAAAGGATAACATTCAACATGAGGTCCGCCTTTGGGAACCCAAATCATTGGAGAATGCGTTCAGGGTGGCGAGAAATGTTGAAAGTAAAAATGTGGCTATGGCTACTAGAAGAACCACTCCTAACATCTATGGAGAGAATAATGTTCCTTCTTCTAAAACACCTCAACAATTGGAGGAAAGAAAAGAAAAGGGTTTATGCTTGAATTGTGACAACAAGTACAGTAAAGGACATAAGTGTCGTGAGAAGGAATTATTCTACATAGATTGTGAAGAGGAAGAAGAAGAAGAATAATCTCAAGATGAAAACATAGAAGATATTTCTTTTGAAGAGTTGACTCCCACGATATTATGTAATGCATTGGATGTAATTAGCACTCCTCAAACCCTCAAGATCGAAGGATATATCAAAAAGAAAAAAGTAATAGTCCTAATTGATTCTGGTGGTACTCATAATTTCATTCACTATAAATTAGCCAAAGTTCTCAATTTCTTTATATATCTAGCGCCAGAGTTTCAAGTAATGATTTCAAATGGAGGAACTATCAATTGCTTAGGAAAATTACATAAGATAAATCTTACTACGGGGGAATATGTAATGAATAGTCCAATGATTGATATACCCATGGGTGGTGCTAATGTCGTACTAGGAGTCCAATGGTTATAATCATTGGGAACAATGGCTTTTAATTTTCAAGAACTTTTGATGAAATTTTCATTGGAAGGAAAGGAACTTGTGTTAAGGGGTATCACGGGGAAACCCAGTAAGGTGATAAGCTCTAATGGCATGACCAAATTATTGAAAAAGGGGCATCATGGTTTAATTGTACAACTATGCTCACTATATGTTCAAACATCTAAGCCATCTATTCCTCTATATCTCCAAGGGATCATTGATAAGAATTTCAAAGTATTTGAAGATATTCCCAGAGGTCTGCCACCCACTCAAAATCATGATCATGATATTCACCTAACTCCTAGGAGTGTTCCTAGGAGTTAGGTGAATATCATTTAAGCGCATGAAGAGTGAAATTGAGCGCATGGTTGAAGATATTTTAGAGGCTGACATTATTAGACCTAGCCAAAGTTCTTACTCTGCACCAATGGTAATGGTACTCAAGAAAGAGGGCTCATGGTGTATGTGTCCAGATTATAGAGAGCTAAACAAGATCACTATTAAAGATAAGTTTCCCATTCCCATCATTGATGAATTTTTATATGAACTACATGGAGCAATCTACTTCACAAAGTTGGATCTCTGTTCAGGGTATCATCATATTAGAATGAAGGAAACAGATATCCCAAAAACAACATTCCGAACTTATGAAGGCCATTATCAATTTTTGGTCGTGCCTTTTGGCCTTACAAATGCACCTTCCAAATTCCAAGTGTTGATGAATTCCATTTTCAATCCCTTCCTTCGAAAATTTGTGTTAGTATTTTTTGATGATATACTAATCTATAGCAAGTCTTGGGAGGATCATGTTTGACATGTTGACAAGGTGCTACAACTACTAAAGGAGTAACAACTATATGCCAAACCCTCCAAATGTTTATTTGGGGTGAAGGAGGTAGAGTATTTGGGTCATATTGTATCTCATGAAGGTGTCAAGATAGACCCTAACAAGATTAAGGCCATGATGGACTAGCCGATTCCCAAAACATTGAAGAATATTAGAGGATTTTTGGGTTTGACAGGTTACTACCGCAAGTTTGTTCGGAACTATGGAAGAATAGAAAAACCTTTAACAATATTAAATAAGAAGGATACATTTTCATCGACTCTAGAGGCAACTCAAGATTTTGAACAACTTAAAGAGGCGATGTGCAAAGATCCTGTCTTGACCACACCAGACTTCACAAAAACCTTTATTGTGGAATGCGATGCATTGGGAAATGACATTGGTGTTGTTCTAATGCAAGAAGGAAGGCCCCTTTCTTTGGAAAGTTGGCCACTCGAGGGAAAGGACTTACACAAACCAATTTACGAGAAGGAAATGATGGAAATACTACATGCATTGAAGCAATGGCATCCTTACCTAATAGGTAGGCACTTCAAGGTAAAAAAAGATCATGATAGTCTTAAATACTTCTTGGAACAAAGACTATCTTCAGAATAACAACAAAAATGTGTGACCAAGATGTTGGGCTATGATTTTGAAATCATCTACAAAAAAGGGAAACAAAATGTTTTGGCAGATGCACTCTCAAGAAATGATGAAGATGTTGAGGCCTTTCTCTGTGCTATCTCAATCATCCAGCCCGATTGGATAATAGAAGTGAGGAATGAATGGAACAATGACAAAAATGTGTGGATTCTCATTCAAAGGTTGCAACAGGATTCCATTGCATCAGATACATTTACAAGGAAAAATGATTCACCATGGTAGAAATATCGCTTATATTTATGTAAGAACTCTCAACTCAAACAAAAGGTACTCTTGGAATTGCACACCTCTCTGCTAGGAGGGCACTCATGATTTTTGAAAACCTACCATAGGGTCAAGAAGGAAGTTTTTTGGGATGACCTTAAAAATGATGTTCAAAGGTTTGTGGCAGAATGTTTGGTTTGCCAACAAAATAAGGTGGAAACGATTAAGGCCCCAGGTCTTTTACAACCATTAGCCATCCCAAGTCAACGCTAGGAGGATGTTTCCATGGATTTCATCAAGGGGTTAGTGAAGTCTGAACGAAAGAGTGTCATCATGGTGATTGTTGATACAATGACCAAGTACATACACTTTTGTGCACTCTCTCATCCTTTCAAAGCCACTACAATTTCCACCGTATTCATGGAGAGATTTCAAAAGCTACATGGAATCCCAAATATTATTGTAAGTGACAGAGATCCCATCTTCACTGGACATTTTTGGACATAATTATTTTCTTGTTTGGGTACTCAATTGGCTCACAACTCATCTTATCATCCTCAATCTGATGGACAAACCAAGATAGTGAAAAAATGTCTGGAAGGCTACTTTCGTTGCTTTGTCTCTGACAAACAAACACAATGGTTCAAGTGGTTACCCTTGGCAGAATGGTGGTATAACACTTCCTTTCATATTGCAAAAAAAATGACACCATTTATGGAACTCTATGGATATCACCCACCTTCCATCACTTCTTCTCTAAAAGAAAAATCTAAGGTTCAAGCAGTGGAAGATCACATCTAGCATCAAAAAAAGTTCTCCAACTCTTAAAGGACAACCTGACCATGGCACATAATCGTATGAAACAACACGCAAATTAGCATCGTAGTGAAAGAAGTTTTGAAGTAGGGGATTGGGTATTTTTAAGACTACAACCATACAAACAAATTTCCCTCAAGTAAGCTAAGAAGGATAATAAATTATCAACAAAGTACTATGACCCTTATAAGGTGTTGCAAAATATTGGTACTATGGAATACAAATTAGAGTTGCCTACATCTTCACGAGTACACCCAATTTTCCATGTTTCATGATTAAAGAAGGTTATATGTGACAAGATACTGGTTCAAACTATATTTCCAGAACTTGACGAGGAAGGAAAAATCATACTGGAGCCTGAAGCTATCACTGACACAAGAATTCACCAGTAGAGGAATAGATCCGTTTCAGAGTATCTCATTAAGTGAAGGAAACTACCTGTTGAAGATTCCACTTGGGAAGATGAGTCTTTTATACAGAAGCATCCAAAATTACTCAAGCATTGTGGACAACATTTGTCTGAAGGGAAGGGGCATGTTAAGCCCTAAATAGTGGCACATTACCCCTTAATTGGGGCAAATTATATTCGTATTGTTATTTTATTTATGTCGGCTTGGGTCCATTAGTTGTAATTGTACCTCCTAGTCTCCTATATATACCAAGGAGACCTTTTCATTTGGAATCATCTTGTATTTGTAAATTTATGTGGTGTATAAGGAGGTTTCCCCCTTGAAGAGGCTTATTATCTAAAATTTTCACTTTGTCAAGGCGTTGAGTACTTATTATGAGGTTTTTATGCTATTTTGATATTTGGTTCTTAACATAGGCTTGGTTTGGAAAACATCTAGGTGAATAGATGCAGTTTTTATCAACTCGGATGGTGAGGAGATTTTAGGTCAGAACAATTTATGGGAACTACTCCAATACGTACCAGAACAAATCAGAGGAACTATTTCGGTGAAGAGATTTATGTATCAACATAATTTGTAGTAACTTCGCCAGAAGGTAGAATTAGAACCAGATACAATCTTGTGAAATTCACCAGTGGAGTCAGAGGAGTTTGTGTGAATCTCACTGGTGAATATTCGCTGTGTTGGTGCCAAGTTAGTCGACAAGCTGAAGGATTTTATCTCAACTCTCTCGATGAACCATAAGCGTTTTTATTAACTATGTTTATATGAGAAAGTTTATACCAGAGAAGTTTGTATTAAGTGCACTGACGTGGTACTTGAGGGGTTTGTATTAACTCCTCAGATGAACCGAAATCAACCACAACAACATTACCTACTATGCACCCGGGGCTAAGATGATAACCTTGCCGATTATGCGAGTTTATGAAATTTTTTCTAAATGTTGGGTTATGGTTTGACAAAGCTCTGTTCAATTCAACGCACTGCTTCTGTTGCAAGAAAACATTTCATCAATGATGGTAGTGTGTGGATTTCCAGAGAGGTAGGGTTCTCACTATCCAAGCCTGCTAGGATTCTAGATCAAGTGGGGAATGAGTTAGGGAATGATTGTGCCCTAGTGTGAGTTTATTGCATACAACCTTGATATTGAAAATATAATTGGTTATAGAGACAGGAGGAGGCTCAAGAGGCCGAGTGGGTGATAGATCATCTACATATTTCAAAATTGAATAGGTGGGGAAATTTAATGGTATCCTCTCAAATAAGTTGCGTCGTTGAGTTCTTCAAGAGAGAAACCAAAAGGAAACGAGTTAAAAAATCTTGGAGATCAGAGTTAGCGTTAGGGCAACGTGGAAATTAAGAAAAAGGGAAATAAGGTTTATATGGTGAGTTGAAACCCTAGGGATTTTCTTTCTATATATCTAAACTAAAAAAAAACAAATTAAAAAAATCATGGAAGCGGTGTGAGGCCTACCTGGCGTTTGAAGACACGTGTATAATGGCTGCGATGATGGGTGAAAAACTTCGCGAGTAGGATGGCTCGACGGTCGATCATCGATGCTCCTCTATTCTCCTTAACAATAAGAAAATTGATGATAAAAAAGAAGTAAGGGAGCATATTTTTATAGTCTAGGTTCACAATTCAAGGAAACCAAAGGGGATTGATGGAAACACGTTGATATAATGTTGTATAGATCGAAGGAGTTGATGAGAAATTCTTTTGGTTTAACTAGCGGTAATAGTGGGAACTCCTCCAATAGCGTTGTAGGAGATGGTGATAAGTCCTTTGATGAAGGGTCAACGTATCAGAGCATTTGGAAAGAAGTCCGTCAATAAGGCAGGTTGATGTACCAGAGCAGTTGGCACAAAGACTATCAATATACATTGGAGACAAAGATAGGAAATCCTCCAGTTGTACCAGAGACAAAGTTAACAACTTACTCGACAATGAAGTCTACATACCAAAGGACTTTGGAGGAACTCCTCTGGTGCATATCAGAGGAATTTAGTGGAACTCCTTCAATATGTATCAGAGGAGTTAAGGGGAACTTTTATGATAGCCCAAAAATGATTCTTGAAAATTGTCTAAGTGTCAAAACCAAATTAACCCAAACCAAGCTTGAAAAATAAAGTAACTTGATTAGAGAGGGATAATAATATTTTAACAAAGATAAAAAAGTTGAGGCAACTCTTCTTAGCAAGTCAAGAAGTTCTCAAGAAGAAAATAAGGGGTTCCATTTTCTTGGTAAAAGAAATGGCTTTTCAATCAAGAATACATGAAAAAGGGAAGGTGTTGATTCCTGGCACACCACCTCCATAGGCCAATACTGAGTTGTTGTATTGTGACAAGAATGCAGTTGTCACTTTTGAGATCAAACCTTACAATGCTCATTTTCACGTGATAACTTTTTCCTAACCTTCAACACAACAATATTTAGAAATTTAAGGTTCAATTCTCAAAATATTAAATTTTGGAATGGAGGAGCAGAAAGAGGCTATAAATAAATAAATAACACATATTTCTTACCCGTAGACAACATAAGCCTTAGAACTAAAACATTGATTATGAAATACAAATGGAGTTGTCAAACACTAGAACAAATCCTTGAAAAACTCACCTTTATTAGGGAATTCCTCATATAATTGAATATATATAAATATATGCAATATCATTGTAGTTCCTAGGAAATTATTTTTTGCAAATTGTTTATGTGAGAACAAGGACATCATGGTAGCCTCTTGTCAGATCATGCTTGAATTTTATAGACTTGTAATCATTTCCAAGTATGGAGAGTAGTGTTTACATGTCAAATAAACTTTCATTCGCTTTTACAATTTAAGGAAAAAATGTCATGACAAATGGAAGGGATGAATGAAGTTACACAACACACTTTTTTAACATTCCATTGAATTTGATTTGATTTTTACACCTATTTGTGTGGAATATGAGAATGTTATTTTTGGACCAATTAATATCGACCAACGTTTCATGGATGGTGCATTGTACTTAACATAGTAATGGGAGTAAACAAACTATTTTATTTGGAAATCAATCATAGTAAATCCATCTTAACTTCGGATTTATGAAGCCTAAAAAAAGATAAAAATATCATTGAGATATAAATATCCAGGTGCTTAAAAGATTTCAAGTTACCCTAGTGTGCCATAACTCACCATTGACACTCGGTTAATAAAACAAATAAAATTGCCTCATATTCCTCTTTTTCCAATAGTTGATATGATTTAGTTTTTATAGTATTATTTCTATGCATATACATGTATATATGATTATTATTTACTCCACTTTAGATTTATTATTATGAATGTTACAATCTCTTCATGTTGAGCTATAAAATGCACCTCACTTCTCTTAGTGCAATGAACTAGCTAGAGGGCAAATAGATGCTTTTAGGAGGAAGAAACAACAATAGGATCTAAGTGAAACATGTTACATTACTTAATGATGAAGCAATCCTGAAATAGTAGTAATTGTGAATCTCCATGTTGCTTAGGATTTCCAAAATGGATATGCACATAGTGGACAACACACACACACACACACACACACACACACACTCTCACATACTCTAAGCCCCCAAAATTAAAGTTCTCCATAACATTTCTTCTTATGCGATGTTTATACTTTCCTAAACTTAAAAAAAGAGGCATGAAATCATTCAATTGTTGATCTATTGAATGCTCTAACTAAATTGCATATATATATTCATTACAATGAGAAATCATACAAATATTACTCAGGAGGTTTAATACAAATTTAATTTAATGATATAATGTTTTTATGCAATTTTTTTACTATTTTTTTCCGTAGGAAAAAAACGTAACTTTTATTAAGAGAAATAAAAATTACATTTCGAATAATGCATGCATAAACATGCATTTAGTCGAAAAATACCTTTCATCCCAGAGGAGGAAGGAAACAAAGAATGGCCCTGTAAAAGCGGCCCCAATACATAGGGAATCTGTAATGTCCCCACTTTGGGACATCATTACATTTCAGGGTCTTATGATGACCAGAGCATTCAGATGGATGTTATAATGAGTACAATGACTATTGAGGGATATTTTGGGGTCCGGATTGCATCGCTCATCCTATTTCACCATTTCTCACAGATTGGATTTGGTTCCGTTGCATTCCGACGATTTCCATGATTTTGAGTATTTTGAGCTATAGGTTAATTAAATTCACTTAAGAGGTCATTTTGGGAACAATAGTTGGAGGAACCTCTCAGTGTAATAGCTCATTGGAATCGGGAGGAACAACACTACAAGATAGGATGATGAGAAGCGAATTTCAGTTTCCAGGGAAGCCACAAGGAGAGATAAGGTGCTTTTCAAAGGTAAAAAGGTTAATTAATTAATTGAAGTGATTTAATTAATTAATTAATAATGAATAAAGTGAAAGTCACTTTGGTGGGATAAGGTGAAAAGGAGGTATAAAAGAGAGGAAAGGGCCTCTATTCTCTCATTCATGTATGATTATCTTTTGATATCTGGCTTCTAGCTAGTGAGCCCATACCTTGGGGGTTTTGAGGGTTTTGACTTAACAAACCCTAGAGGACGATTAGGTGGTGAAAGATTCCACCTAGCTTGTCCCAAGCTTGGTCTCGGGGATGTAATACTCTCCCCACACCATTCTAGTTCAGATCTACTCAGTTGCAGGAGAGTTCTACACCAATTACAGGTACATGAAGAGAGAGGGCGCACCATTGGGGTTTCTAGCAAGGGGGGCGCACCATTCATTGAAGGAAGGTTCGTTGTAGGAGTTTGAGAGGGCGCTTGGATATTTGAGAACTTGGGTTTTACTTTCAGGGCCTTGTCCATGATTTCTAGTGCCTTTTGAGAGAGTTTTATGGTCCAGATGATTCCCTAGAGCATTGGGGCTAATTGGAGAGAAGGAGGGCATTTTTGAGATTCACATCTAGTTAGTTTGGAGGGGTTATACTTCAGATTGAGTCCTGAGACTTCACCTAGTGACTTGCAGTGTACCGATATATCTTTTTGGGGAGTTTCAGAGCATTTGGAGGTCTCCTTCATTAGGGCCAAAATTGTAGGGTTTGACAATATTCAAGAGGACGCAACCCCACTTGGGGATTCAACATTTGGAGGAGCACCCCTTGGTATTTTGGTCTGAGATTTCAGGAGGGGATTCTACTCACCCCGATCTATAGTTTGACATCTTCTTCAAATTTTTTGGAGGTCTTTAGCAGTAGGGCCGAATTATTGAGGGTTTCAGTCTTCTAGCAAGGCGTAGCAACATCCAGCTTGGAGTTGGCACTTCATACGATCCAGATCTCTTCCAATATTGGCCTTCATTGTGTATTCAACCCTTGGAGGCTTGCATCTTCTTACTAGGAGAATTTTGTAGCAGCTCTTATTATGTTTATTGGATCCATCTGT